>PVLC010002415.1:0-115322 GCA_004027655.1 Graphiurus murinus | reverse complement strand
GTACTGGGGATTGAACTCAGGGGCATTCTACCTCCGAGCTATACCCCCAGCCCCATTTTTTATTCTTTATTTTGAAACCGAGTCTCACTAAGTTGCAGAGTGCCTCACTAGGTAGCTGAGGCTGGCCGCGAACCCGGATCCTCCGGTCTCAGCCTCCCGAATGCTGGGATTACAAGCGTGCGCCACCACGCCCGGCTGGTATAGCCACTTTCATAAAACAAACTCTTTGCAATTTTAAGTCAAACATAGTTCCCAATACAATAATACTAGGAAACTTCAATGCTCATCTCACATGGCTAGACTGATCTTCTAGACAAAAGGTCAATAAAGATGCTTCAGACATAATGAATACCATAAACGAAATGGAATTATTAGACACATACAAAATATGAACCTTCTCCAAAATAGACCATATTCTTGGCCACAAAGCAAGAACTAATACATTCAAAAAGTGTGACATAATCCCCTGCATCTTTTCAGACCACAGTGGAATGAAACTAGAAATTAACTATAAGAAAACACTGAATAACATGGAGCGAAGTCGGTGGTGATGCCAGCAGCTCCTGCCCTTTGTCAGGGAAGCGAGGCAGACTGCTGAGCTGGCCACTGTGATGTGCCCCTCCAAGGCATTCCTGAGCTTCCTCTGCCCACCTCTCCAGCCCAGAAGGTCTAAAATGTATGTTGTTCTTCACAACTCCTGGAGGAATATTTGGAAATAAATAACAGTTTTGTCAAAAAAAAAAAAAAAAAAGAAAGAAAGAAAAGAAAACACTGACTAACCCCCAAAACACATGGAGAATGAACAGCACATTGCTGAATGAGGAATGGGTCATAGAAGAAGTAAGAGGAACAATTAAGAAATTCCTAGAAACAAACAAAAATAGAGATACAATATATCAAAACCTCTGGGACACACTGAAGGCAATACTAAGAGAAAAATTCACAGCACTGAGTGCTCACATAAGAACAGAAAAATCACCAAATCAACAATCTAACAACACAGCTCAAAATCTTTGAAAAACAGGAACAGCATAACCCCAAAGCCAGTAGAAGACAAGAAATTATTAAAATCAGAGCAGAAATCAATGAAGTAGAGAATAAATTTAAAAAACACAGAAAATAAACAAAACCAAAAGCTGGTTTCCTGAAAAAAATAAACAAGATAGATAAATCACTAGCCAACCTAACCAAAAGAAAGAGAGAATAAACCCAAATTACCAAAATAAGAGATGAAAAAAGTGATATTACCACTAACTGGAAATCTAGAGGATTAATGGAAACTATTTTGAAAAACTGTACTCCAACCAAACAGAAAATCAAGAAAAGATCGATGAATTTCTTGACACATACAAACTTCCTTGACTCTCTCAAGATGACATAGAAAACTTAATCTAACCAATAGCTATAAAAGAGATTGAAGCATCAATAAAGAGTCTACCATCAAACAAAAGTCCAGAGCCAGATCGTTTTCTAAGTTAATTTTGTAAAACCTCTATAGAAGAGCTAATCCCAATACTCCTCAAACTAGTCCATGAAATAGAAAAAAAAATGGAACTCTTCCAAATACATTCTATGAAGCCAACATCACATTTATACCAAAGGCAAGTAAAGACAGCTCAAGAAAAGAAAACTATAGGCCTGTATCATTGATGAACTTAGATGCAAAACTTCTAAACAAAATACTAGCAATGTGCATTCAAAACCACATCAAGAAAAGTATACACAATGCTCAAGTTGGGCTCATCCCAGGGATGCAAGACTCATCTAACATATAAAAAACAATCCATGTAATCCATCACATAAACAGAACCAAAGGCAAAAATCACATGATCATTTCAATAGATGATGAAAAAACATTTGATGAAATCTAACACACATTCATGCTAAAAGCACTGCAGGGAATCAGAATTAAAGAAACATACCTCAACATCATAAAGGCAATACAATAGGCCCATAGCCAACATCACTAAAATCAAGAATAAGACAAGGGTGTCCATTATCACAACTTCTGTTCAATATAGTACTTGAGACTCTAGCCAGAGCAATAAGGCAAGAAAAGGAAATCAAAGGTGTAAAAATAGGGAAAGGATAACTAAAATTGCCCTTTCTTTGCAGATGACATGATACTGATACTATACTTAGAAGACCCAACAAGCCAGGCGTGGTGGCGCACGCTTGTAATCCCAGCATGTGGGAGGCTGAGACGGGAAGATCCGGGTTCGTGGCCAGTATCAGCTACCTAGTGAGGCACTCCGCAACTTAATGAGACCCTGTTTCAAAATAAAGAATAAAAAATAGGGCTGGGGGTATAGCTCGGAGGTAGAATGCCCCTGAGTTCAATCCCCAGTACCACAAAAAAAAAAAAAAAAGAAGACCCAACAAACTTAACCAAAAGGCTTATGGAACTGATCAACAAATTCAGCGAAGTGTCTGGATATAAAATCAATCTTAAAGAATCAGAAGCTTTCCTGTAAGGCAACTATAAGTCCACAGAAAAAGAAATCCAGAAAACATTTCCACTCACAATATCACCCCCAAAAATAAAATACTAAGAATAAAACTAACCAAGGATGTAAAATACTTCTACAAGGAAATTTTTTAAAATATTAAAGAAATAAATCAAAGAAGACTTTAGAAGATGGAAATATCTTCCATGCTCTTGGATAGGTAAAATAAATATCATCAAAATGGCCATTCTTTCAAAAGTGGTCTAGAGATTCAGTGTGATACATATTAAGTTACCAAGGTAATTCCTTATAGACATAGAAAAATCAGTCATTAAATTCATTTGGTACAACAAAAATCCCAGAATAGACAAAGTAGTTCTAAGCAATAAGAACCACACAGGAGGCATCACAATCCTGACTTCAAACTATACTATAAAGCCATAGTATTAAAAACAGCATGGTATTGGCACAAAAACAAACACATAGACCAGTGGAGCATAATAGAAGACTCAGAAACAAATCTGCCACACATACAGCCAATTAATTTTTGACAAAGGGATCAAAAACATACACTGGAAAAAAGCCTCTTCAACCAATGATGTTGGCAAAACTGTTATCCATATGCAGAAAAATGGAAATAAACCCCACTTTCTCATCATGCACAAGAGTCATTTCAAGATAGATCAAAGACTTGGAAGTCAGGCCAGAGACCTTGCAGCTACTTGAAGAGGGTATAAGTCTAACACTTCAACACATAGGCATAGGTAAGAACTTTCTTAACAAGACCCCAAAGGCACAATAAATTCAAAGGAAGATCAATACATGGGATTGCATTAAATTAAAGAGCTTCTGTGCAGCAAAGGAAACTATCAAGAACCTCAATAGAGAGACCCCCGGAGTGGGAGAAAATTTTTACCAACTACTCTTCTGATAGAGGACTGATATCCAGAATATACAGAGAAATCAAGAAACTTACCACTAATAAAACAAATAACCCAATCAAAAAATGGGCAAGTGATCTAAATGGACACTTCACAAAGGAAGAAGTACAAATGGCCAATAAATGTATGAGGAAATGTTCCACATCATTAGCAATCAGAGAGATGCAAATCAAACCTACACTGAGTTTTCACCTAACCCCAATTAGAATGGCAATCATTAAAAACACAAACAACAATGCTAGCGAGGGTGTGGAGAAGTGGGAATCCTAAAACATTGCTGGTGGGATTGCAAACTAGTGCAACCACTTTGGAAAACAGTATGGAGGATCCTCAGACGAATGGGAATGAACCTACCATATGATCTGGCAATACCACTTCTGAGTATCTACCAAAAAGAATGGAAACCAAACTATCAGACCAATGCCTGTGTATCTATGTTCATAACTGCACAATTCACAATTGCCAGACTGTAGAAGCAGCCAAGATGTCCATCAATGTATTGATGGATTACAAAATTATGAGATATGTACACAACAGAATTTCACTCAAACATAAAGAAGAACAAAATCATGTCATTTGCAGGAAAATGGAGGGACCTGGAAAACATGTTAAGTGAGATTAGTCAGGCACAAAAAAGGAAAAAATCGATGCTCTCCCTAATTTGCAGAAGCTAGGGAGAAAGTGGGTCATAGGAGGGACTCTAGATGAAGAAGGGAAACCTTAGATGAGCAAAGAAGGTGACCTATCTGAAGGTAATTGGAGGGCGAGGAGGGGGAAACACCCTAATGCACAGGATGTACATTCACAAACATATCAAGGTCAATCACTAAAGGGAACATGGCGGGGAGGGGACGGGGTGGGATTTGAGGAAGAGTTAAATGAGACCTGTGTGCCTGTATGCCTCCCAGTTTGTACCTCAGAACAATGTTTGATTGCAATGCATCAATAAAATTAAAATAAATAAATAAATAAGCAAATGGATACAGACTATCTTTGCAGTGGCCATCCTTATTTTATATCTTGGAACAGTACTCACTTTAAAATTCCACTTTAAAATATGCACAATCAGATGTAATGCAACATGTTCTAATCCTTGCTTTAGAAAATTTAGTGACCATCCCTATTACTGCAGTATGTTCAGAATGCTCAAGAGAACCTAAAGTAAGAAGTGAATCACTCTAGTTAGAAAGATTCATTGGAGCAATATCTTGAAGAGCAAGTCAAAAAATGTAATGATGTGCCATATACAACAAAGGAAAATATATAAAATCCTAGAGGCATGAATATGGACAAACATGCTGAAAATACTTGTTATAACTAGTAGGCATGTTTTTTTCTGTTCTTTTGATGCAGAAAAAAAATGACATGGTTGACTTTTGTCTTAGGACAATTGGGTGGCTCTGGATAGAAGAAAGAAGACACGCAAAGTGTTGGAGGTCATGGTGTAAGAGGCCAATGAGAACCTAGTATAGAACATGGACAGGGTGGTGAAAAACAGACAGATCACAGGGGTTTTGTTTTATTTCATTTTGATGTACGATTGCAAGATTTGCTGTGTCTTAAGTAGTGAGAAAGAATACAAGTGATTCAAAGATTTACTAATTTTCCCAACTTTTTCTTGGTGAAAAGTGGTATAGTTACTTGAAATAGGAATTATAGGAGAAATAGTAAGTTTCTTGTTTTTTTTTTCCTTGTTTTGGAAAGTAATTTGGTTTATGTTTGGTTTTTAGGAGTCTAGGGTAGTGTAGAAATAAGGACAGTGCTCAGGAAACAAGTATTGGAAGCTATCATTGTAAAGTGCCAGTTAAGGCCTTGTGAGATGATGAACTCATTAGGTGTTAGTGTCTGCAATGAAACAAGACAGAAGACTGACTCTGAGAAGGAATTCTAGTAATTAAGAGGCCAGTCAAGATGAGGCTGTGAAAGAAGGGCATCATGAACTTGTCAAACCCTTCAAAGAAAACTGAAACCAGGTTCCTGGGTGCAGCCATGAGTCACCCACGGGTGACTTTACTGAGTATAGCTTCAGTTGACACAGCACATGTAAGAGAATGGAGACATAATAATAGGGGAATGGATCATGTCCATGTACCAAATAAGGTTTGTCACAACTAGTATATAGCTTAAGACATGGGAGCAATGATTACAAAGTGTCACGTTAATAGGGAACAAAATAGATGAGACTAGAGTGATGTTACACTCTAACTCACATAGCCATCCTGTTCAAATCCAGGTTATATGTCACAATAGCTGGTCTATTTGTCAGCAATTAGGAACATGGGAAAGGAGGCGGCAGAATGAAGGCCAATGACAGGCACCTCAGTCAGGAGGTCAGGCCAATTTGTTAAGGATGATTCCCTAAAATGTAACACGTATCCTTACACAAGCCCCCTCTTGAAAACCTAGTACACAAATAAGACTCAAATATGTAGCTTTACAAAAACTACATCTATGAGTATGTATAGGAAAGAAAGACAGGTATAAGAAAGAATATTTCTACTCCTTAGTTTCTCTCTCTAAATTGCCTTTGATAAAGCTGTATGCAAAGCACAGAGGAAGAAACCATTTTGGATATGATTATTTAAACTTACTTCATTGATTTTTTTCCTCCAAACTTAACGTCTTTCTAAAAAACAAAGCAGCAATATTTATATGGCACTTTTCCATACTAATTATTTTAATGAAGTATTTTGTTGAAACTCCCAATAATCTTATAGAATTGACAGTATTATTATTATCATTATGAATATGTGGAAACAAAACTCTAGGCCAGGGTAGTGAATTTAGCTTTAGGTTATCTGGGTAAGAAAAGGCAAAGTTAGGATTTAATCAAATCCAGATAATTTGATCCTTATGCTGTTTGCACTATATTAACTTGTTTATTCAACAAATAATGCCTAGACCCATAGAAATTTTCTTTCATTTCATAAGAAACAAATTACTGTATTAACTGAGCTAGTTCCCATGCAATTTTACAAATCAAAGTTGAGAAGGACTGTACCATTTGCAGGGGTTCATGTTCAAAATTTAAATTCAACAAAAAACATGTGTTGTTTTATGTCATAAGGTATACAACAAATACATAGCAAAGGCGATGAGAAAGAAACAAATTAAAACTTTATATGGTTTGGGGAATTCCCTCTGAAATTCTACTCAAGTGTCTGTGTAATGCAAGTAATGAATGTAATCCAGCCATAAATGTTGGCTCAACTTTAAATGGTGTGGCTGAGTGGTAGAGTACACATAAGATCCTGGGTCCCATCCCCTAACATTACAAATAAAAAATAAAAATAAATAATATGCTGGTTCAATGTTTAAAAGTTTCAAGGGTTCTGTGACCATTTGCAACTACACAAGACATGTAGGTAATAATAACTTCTTCAAAACCTGGAGAAAACTATTAAAAAATAAGTTGAAGCCGGGTGTGGTAGTGCACAGCTATAATCCAAGTACTTGGGAGGCTGACATAGAAAGATTGCGTGTTTGAGGCCAGCCTCACTCAGCAGCTCAGCCAAGACCCTCTTTCAAAAATAAAAATAGCCGGGCTTGGTGGTGCACGCTTGTAATCCCAGCATTCGGGAGGCTGAGACCAGAGAATCCGGGTTCGCGGCCAGCCTCAGCTACCTAGTGAGGCACTCCGCAACTTAGTGAGACTTGGTTTCAAAATAAAGAATAAAAAAAACTAGGGCTGGGGGTGCAGCTCAGAGGTAGAATGCCCCTGAGTTCAATCCCCAGTACCGCAAAAAAAAAAAAAAATAATAATAATAATAATAAAAATATAAAAATAAAAATAAAGTAGGGATAGGGGAGTAGTTTGGAGGTAGAATAATGCCTTTGGGTTCAACTTCCAGTATAACTATATATACATACACACACGCGCGCACACACACACACACACACACACACATACATACATATATATATGTGTGTGTGTGTGTGGCTGAGACCAGAGAATCCAGGTTCATGGCCAGCCTCAACTACTTAATGAGATCCTGTTTCAAAATAAAGAATAAAAATAGGGCTGTGGGTGTAGCTCAGAGGTAGAATGCCCCTGGGTTCCATCCCCATTACCACACACACACACAAAAGTCTGCAGATTATATATATATATATATATATATATATATATATATATATATATATATATATATAATCAAATCCATTGCACTATTCCTCATCAAATATTTAGGGTATTTTATACAATATTTTACAAGACTTTAGGGTTTTACTTTTTATGTAGACCTAGAAATTAATGCTTAGGGAAAGTGATAAACTTAACATTTTTAAACCAAATTTTTAAAAAAATTGTTATTGAAGAAAACATGGACCACTAGAAGGTATAGTATGATTTACTAGAGAAGGGTTAGGAAGACAAAATGATAAATGGTTTAGATATTTCATAAAACCAAGGTAGAACACTCTTGTCAAATGGCTCATCGTTGGGGAGAAGAACTCTTTTAAGAGTTCTGTATTGGTGGATTTTTCATTACTACAGTGAAATACCCAAGGTAGGTCACTTTATTAAAAGGAAAGTTTTGTTTGGCTTAAGATTTTGGAGCTTGGAATTCCAAACAGCATGGCACAGGGTCTTCCTTGACTGTAACACACAAGGAGCATGTGTGTATCTGCGTGGTCTTCCTCTCTCCCCTTATACAGCCACCAGGACTGAATCATTGGGACTCTACCCTAATGGCCTAATCTAATCTATTCACTTCCCAAAGGCCTCACCTCCAGACACCATAGTCACATTAGATTTCCACCTTCTTAATACCATTACCACAAGACTTTGGAGATTAAACTCCTGCATGAGTTTGGGAAGACAAAACATATTCAAACCATGACAAGTTCCTTTTTGATCCTTTTCTTCTAAACATCAGGAACTGATGACCTTAATTCCATTGTATGAGGCACATTCAGCTGTCAATGCAGATATCCATGTTCTGATGGTTATTACCTTTGATTTTTCTAAGCTACCATAGGAGAGGAAAGATGAGACAGATGAACAAGAGAAAAACAAAAAAGTTTATTAACATGTCTATTTCAAATATACATGAGATATACCAGGGAATGAGTAATTTTCAAAAAGGCATCTTTGATTGCAACTTCAACAAGGAACAGTAAAATTTTAGAGAAGTAGCATGATAAAGGGAAAAGATTTTGAACCTATTGAGTCAGAAAAGTGTGGAAAGGCAAGTAAATGGCAGATAAAGTCCTGTTAGTAAAGTACCTTAATGTAGAACTCCTTTACATCTCCACACCAGTAAGTGTCTACAGTTGTCTTCAGTTTAACCTTCATTCTCCCTAGTAGGAAGGAGAAGTAAGACATCTTTAATCTTTGTAAATGCATGACCTACTTTGAGATAAGTCAAAGGAAGGCAGAGTTTTCTGATATCTGCTTCTCAAAACAATCCTTTTTCCAAAGAAGCATATTTTGAGTTTACATATTTTTGTATTCCACTAACATTTTCATTACACCAATGGTTACAACTTGGGCTGTGCTTTGAAAATATTTGAGGAATTGTGTATTTATTCCATGTGGAAATTTTCTCTGGGGAATTTTTAATATATATGGAACAAAAGCATTTTTTTTAGAATCTCAAGATAGTTTTTATAGAGAGAAAAGTAATTTCCTTATGTTGATGTTGGTAATGATATTTTCATTACTGGGTATCTCATTACTCTTTCCATGGAATGGACCAGGTAACTTTAATCTTTACCAGAATAAAGCATCTCTGAAAGTCCAAACTCCATTCTTTCACTTTTACATTGTTTTTATTGGCTAAAATGATATCCAAGGGCAAACCAGAGACTCAGAACTTTTGTCACCCACAGAAGTGAGACCATGTTACTTGAATAAATGACATGTTAAGCCATGCTTGGCCATTATACTTCCTGCCGAGAGTTGTGACAAATCATAGACTTCAAAATGCCATCATGGGGGAAAAATGAGTTCTTTAGGAAAGAACAGTATTTGTCTTCTTCAAGTATAACTCATCATTCAGAACAAATTTCTGGAAAAGAAAACTGTTCTTCAATTGACATTGTAACTTTGCACCTTTTATTAACATTAGGGTAAACATTTTTTAGAAAAGGAAAATCTATACAGCCTTGTTAGTTCTCTTGATCACTTGCCAATCTCTAACTAGTGAGAAAACAACTTGTATAAAAGATTCTAAAAATGAATAAAGCAAACTGAAGATAACCATCCCTTTTGAATAGTAATCAATGTCTTCAATTTTTAATATATTTTAAGCTTGGTATGTAAAGGTAAATATGTATAGTTAAAAAAAACTGACCATAAGTACACATGAGTAAAAGGATAGGATGCAAACATTTGGCTTACTTTCAATACTACATTCTAAACAGAAGATGTTGGATATTGGCATGTATGAAAATATTATACTATCATTATCTAAGAGGATATCTGGCCTCTGAATGTGTTTTTCCAACAACAATAAAATAAGGGCAAAGTTAAAACAAAGTAAAGCCCAATCAATATATTTCAAACTATAAATGGAATGCTTGCTTGATGAAAGACATTGAGGCTTAGATTCCTTCATTCTCAATTTTAGCCCCAAATCACCTTGCATCTCTCAAATGAAGGTCTTGCTTTTTGATTCCTTTTTAAAATTGTACTAATCTGTTTCATTAACAATAAGATTAGGTAAAAATTGACATGTAGAGCACTTAGTCTTTAGATGCCCCCCATGAACAATCAATTTCATTTTACATATATTACCTCACTGATCTCTAACATTGTTCAAGGATGGTGTTATCTACACTTTGCAGGTAAGAAAAATAATCTTAATTCCATATAAGGTTCAGCCATTACCATGTCTGGTATGTTGCTATCATGAGAAAAAATTTGAATTTCGCACCTCCTAATTTGGCTTCTGCTTATGACAGCATGGCCCGTCCTTGGTTTCCTTTTGTTGTCCTAATTTATCTGTGCTCACAGTGAGCTTATCTGGGAGTAAAACTCTAGTTAACTTTGGTTTTCTTGCTGGGTATGCAGATCTCCATTGCTGAAAATCAAGTATGGTTGATGATAAAACATGTAGACGTTTCCATTTTTTTTTTTTTTTTTGTAAAAGCTAATCTTAAGACAGATTTCTCAGTGAAGGTGCCAGCTTGTCTTGACAACTTAGTGAACATAGTATCATCATTTCACACAAAATATATGGCAGGCATTAATTTTCAATGTCAGATCAATTCATTGACCACAACTATCAAGAGCACAAAGAGACTGGACAATTAATTCCATCTTGACATGAAATTACTATATAATAGAACTGCAGCCTTCACTCTTTCTTCAACCAATTGCTGGATCCTCTGCTTTCAGAGGTCAGTGAATGCACAGTGCATAAAACCTTTGACCAAACTTTTTCATGTTTCTCGACTTGTTTGAAAATTGGTTTGTATAAAATCATCATTTTCTTTCCTAATGCTCTCCCATTCTTCCTAAAGTGCTATTTATTTAGTAGACATATTAGAGAAACATGAATTTAATTTAACATTCCTCACCCCTCCCTTGTAATCTGGTTGATCAATTATTTTATAAGAATGTGTCTGTATTATATATACACAATATCTAAACTGATTTTACATATATATACACACATATATATACACACATATTCCTGAAATGTATATATAAATATACATTTTTAGCTGGTTGTGGTGGCACATGCCTGTAATCTTAGCCTTGAAAGCCTGAGACAGGAGGATCTCAGGTTAAAGGTCAGCTTCAGCAAATTAGCGAGGCCCTCAGCAACTTAGTGAGGTCTTGTTTCAAAAATAAAATAAAATATGGCTGGGAGTGTTGCTCATAGGTAGAATGTCCCTGGGTTCAATCCCAGGGCCATTTTTTTTTTTTTACTTTGTTTTTGACTGGTTCCTATCAGAAGTGGACAGCCTCTTGAGACCTCAGTGTAATATCATAAGGTTTATTTCTGGGGTAAATTTGATACCCCATAATTCAGCTTTAAGATATAAAAGCTGGTTCGTGGTTCTTTTTTCATTTGTTTGCAAATTTTTATCAGAGGTGTCACCAAAGTCAGATGAGGCTATATAATGTCCTTAACCACAACAGCCACCCTTATATATCTAGTTTTATTCCTATATGCAGTGGGTATTCAATGAGTATATGTTAAGTGAATGAATGAGCTCCTTTTAAAGACATTGTGGTAGTGTCTAATTTACATGAATTGATTTCTGCAAGTTTAGAGCAGGCCATATTTGTCAGTGTTAGTCATGTTCACTTCCAGTCAACACTTCCAGCAAAACAAAGGCAGTCTTTATATATCCCTCAGAATGCTCAGGAATAGAGTCATAGAACAGCATCCTATGCTGTGCAACCTAAGTGGGGAAGGATGGAAGAGGCCCAGGTGAGAGGCAGCCTGGCGTGAGGGCTAAGTGTGTGGGCTCCCAGGATACAGTGCTTGGGCTTGGAGCCTGGCTCTGCTATGTACTGGCTTTGGACACTTGGTCAAATACTTCACATTCTCTGTTTAGTGGAGATAACAGTATCAACACTGTAGGCTAAATACGAGTATATCAGATGAGTTCAAACCACTAAAACAGCTCCTGACACAAAACAAGTGTGTGACTCGGGAAAGGGAGATAACCTCTTTATTACTGGTCTCCCTTTACAAAAATGTCACTTCCTCGATTAATTTTACTTAAATATTTTTCCTCTCCCCTTTCCCAGTTCATTGGCTTAAATGCAAATATAAAAATATTTTCAAGTGTATTTACCCTCCTATCTTATATATGAAAGCAAACTGTATAAATACTTCTCCCGGGAAATCCCTTTGGATTTTATGCACTGAATTCTCTGCTTTGACCTCTTCAAGACCCTGCAAGACACTCAGACACAGGAGTGGTCAGATGTCTGGTAGAAATCCTGAAATCTCGCTAGTCATAATCATCCTAATAATAACAAATTCTCTGATGGGTTATTACGTTGTAGACGCTGCGCTGAATCCTTTGTGTATATAACACCATAACATACCCTTACAAACACAAGGAGTAGCCAATAGAACCTAGTGAAATCCCACAGTCTTAGACCAGCTGACCAATTGGCCTATTGGAAAATATCTGAGGCCATTGACAAGAGGGAGGGTGGGAAGCTAAACAAACTTAAAAGAGCCCACACTGGGCTGGTGGTAATTCCAAGCTATGGCCAGTTTCCCTCAGTTCTCATGAGTTCTGAGGTAAGTTTCTCCACTAAGTCCTTTGGCCTTTAATGCATAGGAATTGTGTCCCTCCAAATCTCAGCTTTCTTAGACTCTGATGGAGACTTCTTTTCTGAATGACTTTTAGCCTCAGTTCTCCAATTAATATCAAGATCACTCATGGCTCAAGTTCATCCGCAACTGCTGACCTTGTAGAACTTTCTCCCAGACACAGGGATACTGTATTCTCATGGCCCATGGTCAAAGAAGTTACAGAGTCAAGTAGAGAGCATTTAGACTAGCATTCCAATTCAGAATATTGAACCCAAACTGGTGTGTTTTGCAAAGCATTGGACAGATCTCCAAAAATATATTCCTGATTGCCCATGTGGGACAGTAACCAACATTTCACCATTTAAGACTTAATCTATGGAATCTTGAAAGAATTCTGTCTTTTCTATATAAAAGACTTTTAGTGTTTTTTGAGAATGCAAACTCCCCAGTCCAAACATGCACACTTCAGCACCATTAATCAGACCACCAATAACATAAGTGTGAGACTATAAGAACTTACTGTATTTACTCCTGTTATCTATTGCATTCAATCTTCAAATAAAAAGTTCACACTTCTTTTCACAATATCATAATGAATAAATTGAGGTTCAAAGAAGAACAGGTAGATTTTTGCTGGCTAAGAAGTGGATTTGATTGATCCAAAGCCCATCGTCATTGTACTTCCACATGTCTGCTCAAATTTGGTTAATTACATTTATGATTTTTAAATTAAAAGTTTAGCATAATATTATCTATTTCTGTCCATTTTCCTTCAAATGATATAATTTTGTTCTTCTTTATGGCTGAGTAAAATGCCATTGTGTGTATATACCACAGAAAGATCAGCCAGTCTTAGAAAGTCAAGGGTCACTTGTTTTCTCTCATATATCAAACCTAGAACAAAAATAGGAAGCAAATGAGGAGAGAAGACAGCAAAAGGGATTGAGGGAGGGAGGTGGGAAGGGGAAAATGAGAACTGAGGAAGGGAATAGTTCAAATAAGTTACTCCATATACAGTTTTGCTACCAAACTTACTAACGTGTACGGGAGGGAGGAGAGGGAAGGGGGTGGGTGTATGGAGGGATATACACCAAGTGCTACATACACGAATGTTTGTATCATTTGGAATCACATTATGATGCATAATTACATTGCACCAATAAAAGTATAAAAGTAAATTAATTACAAGTTTAAATTTACCAAAATAACCTTTCATATTCTCTTTTCCTCTCTCTACTTAGTTGTTCTGACTCTATAAATATGGACCCTTTTTCCAGTAAATTTCAAAGGCTTTTTAAATGTAGTAATTTAGCTGAGATTTCATGACTCTCAAGTACCTATACAGGTCATTAGTCCAAAGGACTTTTAAGCCAGCCCATCAGCCCCCAGTGACTCCAAATGCCAGTTAAACAGATGCCCACCCTTGATAGTATCTACTTAAAACTCAAGGAGTAAATCTCACAAGGAGCTCTGCAGATTTGACTATTGACAGACTAATGGGTCCATATAAAATAATCTTCCAACTTCTGGGCTTAGGAAAGCCCTAAAAACAAATTAACTTTAATGTTTTTTCCAAGGTTTGTTAACCTTGCTTGCTCGACAGCTGCTCTGCTTTCATAATGAAAGAGAAAGGAAGTCGTAATGGCCCTAAGGTTGCCAAAGTTTGGGGGTGAACAAGCTTTCTGTGTTCTGCAGAATATCCCCTCTGCAAGAAGTATGATTGTCAGATTCCAGAAGTCTCGGAACACTGATATCTGGGCAATAACGAATGCCACAGATACACAGCAAATAGTGCTGCAGGGCGATTTAACGTTCACTTTAGATGTTTCAGTCCTTATTAGAAAAGGTCATGGATTGTCCTACTTAGATGATTAATGCAGACTTTTGCATCTTTATGGGCTATTGCTACAATATATGCTGCCTAAGTGACTGTTTGTTCCTCATTTCAGACTCTACTAGTGTTTAATACTCAACATGAATTTTGATGAGTAGAAAAATGCCACTTTTCAGCCTCAGGTTTTGTAGATTGCCTTGTTCAAAAATAAATAAATAAAAGCTTAAATCATGGGGTCCAAAAATAAAAAAAATTAAAAAAGCTGGAAGCCTATTTTCATCAAGTTTTCCCTAGCAGTTTTTTTTTTATTTATGCTGATAGCATAATTACTATAATAGATAAGCCCCTTTTCAGAAGTCCTTGGAAAATGCAATCCAGAGGATTTTTTTTTTCCAGAAACTGGTTAGCTAAATCCTGCCAGACCAATGGTAGTAGCCATAATCCATTCCTATTTATTAGTTAGAAAAAGCAATATTTTAATATATAAATCCTCTATAACCTTACTTACTAATGAGTTCCAAAATAGACACACGCCATTGTGATGTTTTTTGAGGTCTGGAAACTTATTTTAACTTCTCACTTTCTGAGATCAAAGAGGAGAACAGTTTTTATATTTTCTCTCTATGTGTATCTAAAGATCAATGCTTATGGGACAGAACTTTTCTGCATCAACCACATAAATTTAAACATCTGCATTTCTATATCTCTTGCTTTTTCTGTCCTTTCTCAGTTAGTGCTCTTATTTTTATTTCCCCAAAGTGTGTAATCCAAGAGATATGAAGTGCTTGAGGTCTATTTTTTTTTTTTTTTTGTGGTACTGGGGATTGAACTCAGGGGCATTCTACCTTCAAGCTATATGCCAAGCCCTATTTTTTATTTTTTATTTTGAAACCAGCTCTCACTAAGTTGCAGAGTGCCTCACTAGGCAGCTGAGGATGGCAGTGAACCCGGATCCTCTGGTCTCAGCCTCCCAAATGCTGGGATTACAAGCATGCACCACCACGCCTGACTGTTGAGGTCTATTTAATATACCTTTAAACTCATATAATATTCACCTAGACATGGAAATCCATTAACAAGTTTTTGCTGCTGCCCTGGAAATTGTTTTATGGGACCCTGGATTTTAAATAGAGAAAAAACATTTTCCTGATGCAGTTGGCCTATAGGAATTTGCCCTTCACTCAAATTGATATTTTCTCTGTGGCTTTTTCCTTCTTGGGCCTACTCATGAGTTTGTTGTTGAACAGTTACATGGCTGCTTTATGTAAGTTACATTTCATATTACTCCCAGGTTCAATATTTTCAGGCCACATTGTTTGGGATTCTGTCACTAATGTTGGTCACAAAGAACTGATCAAATTGTCAACAGTCAATGTGAAAGAGTCAATTATATAGATCTAGCCCACAGCCAGGAGAAAATGTGGGTGGTAAAATAAGATTTTCTCTTCTTTTTATAAACCAATTATTTTTGCCAAAGGGATTAAATCACTTAACTTTGAAATTCACTTCCTGAATTTTGGACCAGTCATATGGATGAACCAGATCTGGTGAGAAGATAAAGATAACAGGTACTAGTAAATACTTATAAATTGTCTTTTTATTTAAAACAAACAAGTGATACTATAGCTTTATTTTCATAATTCTGTGTAATATTTTTAACAAAAATAATAAAGTATTGATATATGCCATGACATGTAAGAACTTGGAAAATGTTATGCCATGTGAAAGAAACCATACAAATGCCACAGATTGTATGATTAGCTGTGCATGGTGAAATATACAGAATAGGTAAGTCCATGGAGACAGGAGGTAGTTATGTTTGCTAGTAGCTGGAGGAAGAAGAGCATGGGACTTGACTGCTAATGGCACTTAGTTCCTTCTTTGGGTCATGAAAATGTTCTTGGATTAGATAATGGTAGTGGTTGTACAACTTTATGAATATAAGAAGGCTACTTTAAAATTGTAAGCTTTATCATAATGAATTGTACAGTATATGAATGATATGTTAATTTTAAAATGTGATGTAGCTTAATAAATTCCAGATCAGATAGGTGTATTTGGTTCAATTAGAAGGAAATCCATATGCTGTTTATCCTGGCTGCTGAGTTTTTCTACCACATTCCTAAGAGATAGAGTCCAGAGAGACTCTTGCTAGTAAGCAGGGCAGCCCAAAGCAGGTAAGGGCCTATTTGAAAAGTTAGAAAAATATCTCTGCCCCATTGACAGTGGATGGCCTAGGACTTTCACCTGGGATCTACATTCTTTTGCAACACGATGATTCCAGAACCCCTCTGAGACCATTCGGGCCAGAAATTTCTATTTACTTTCCCATTTTTGTTAGCCTTGGTGGTACTCTGGTAAGGAGATATACATATTGGAACAAGTTAACAGAATAATAATATATTTGGAAATAGTGTGGCAGAAAACTGATACTTCTAATTAATGTATTTTTATGTAGCTCCTGGCTTCAGTGGGGGCCACTTCAGTAATAAACTTATTAGAATAAAGCTCAGGAATTTACATTTTGAAGAAGTATTTCTAGTGATTTTTCTTCAACTAGGGTCTGATAACCACTGAAACTTTTTTCTAACTTTATATTTTCCTTAAAAATGCCAATCTAATGGTCATATTTCATAATACTACCAATTTCAATATTTATAGGTCAAATTGTTTTGGGTTTTGTCACTGATTTTTCATTACAACAAACTAATAAATTATTATTTTCATTTTGATATTTGCTTTACATCTTGAATATAGCCTCAGAGGCTAATAAAACCATGTACTTTAGCAGTAAATTTTCTACATAACTAAGACTTTAAGTATATAATTTTTTTATTTCCTATTCTTTTATTTTGGAAGGGGGCAGAGATTGAATCCAAGGGCATTCTACCTCTCTTCTACACCCCCAGCCCTAATTTTTTTTTGAAGCAGGTCTTGCTAAGTTGCTGAGGCTGGCTTCAAGCCTAAGGTCCTCCTGTCTCAGCCATCCAAGTACTGGGTTACAGGCATGTACCTCCATGCCCAGCTCATTTTTAACTTCTAAATAATTTGAGATTCTTCAAAATTAGTCTTTGACAGGAAAAATTCTTTATAATTCTTTAAGATACCTTAATTTATTAAGTGTGATAAACAAGTAGCTACTAACATGATGATCTTTATATTCTTAGCCCTTTCATACACAGAAAGGTTATTCTGCTCTGCCTCCTCAGTCCCATGGATGTTGAAAATTTTATATGATGATTGATTCATTTTGTTTGGTAAATGAAAAGATAATGTATTTTGGGCTTCTTTTCAGCATTGCTGGAATTCAATTGTTGCTCTGGAATGCACTGTCATTCAGATCTTAAATACACTAAAGAACATAGCATGGCAAATGCAGTGTCTGCTCTGACTTTGGATGAGACTTGTCTCATCTTTTTTTTTTTCCATATAGGAAAATATTTGCCTCTTCAACCTTATATTTTCAGATAAGATTATCTATTTGACTGTAATAGGTATGTTTTGTCATAAGAAGACTACAAACTTCTCACTTATTTCATTTAACTATACTTCAGTATGTCTCATTCATGCCAGGTACCCTGAGATGTCTCAGCTGCGAGTTGAATTCTGTTATTTAAGGGGTAATAGGATTTTCCCCCAAGAAGACGTTTTAGTTGGTAAAGCACTTGCTTTTCCTGTAAGTTGGTTTTCCCTTCCCATTTGGTAGTTTCCCTCCATGCTCCAGTACTTAGATGTGTGTGGGCTCAGCCATCATCAGTGTTTGTGAGCGGGAGGACCGGCTGTCCCTCCTCACCTTGCCATGAGGGGCGTCTCTCAGAGGTGATGGCCTCACTTCCCTGCCATGAACTTCCACTCCACAGTACCAGTTTCTAAAGAGACATCCCTAAAAAGCCACCCTGGGGCAATCCTGAGTTACTTCTCATCTTGACAGCTGAACATATTCCCAAACTGTTTTGGTAATCCCGTTCATTACAAAAACTTCATGGTTGAGTTGTGCGAAGCAGCCGAGGAAACTCTGGGGGGCTTGTTTCCCACCCAAGTCCCTTAGCATTTTGTTGCCCCATTGAAGTCGCAGTTGATGAAGTTCCATATGATAAATATTTATTAAGCACTGCCTCTAAGCAAAGCACAGTGTGAGCTTTTGTTGGAGGTAGTAAAATAAGTGCACTACCTCCCTTCAAGTAGACTACATGCCAATACGGAAATAGAGTAGTTTTTTAAAATAGCACTGTTACAGCTCAAATTGTGGTAAATGACAAAAAGGTTTTAAAAAAGCATAAAAAGCTATGAACATTTGGAAAAGGAAGAGAAAATTACCCATTTACTGGAGAGCAAGAAACTATCCCTCCAGGTATTCTGAGGATATGGGGTTATATCAGAACATAAGATGATACAGAGCCTTCTGTGCTTTCAAGTCAGTGAGAACACATCACAGGGAGGGGCTAGCTCCTCACCTTGGGAAGATTTAATTTTGTAACTTTCCAAAAAAAATCAAAAGATTGAGATATACTCAGTCATTTGTATCGTCATTCAGTACTCCGTGTGTGGGGGGGGGGCGGGCTGGGGATTAAATCCAGGGGCATCTTATCTCCAAGCTATATCTCTAGCCTTTTTTAAATTTTTGTTTTTATGTTTTTTTAGACAAGGTCTTTCTAGGATGCTGAGAGTCTCACTACATTGCTGAGGCTGCCCTTGAACCTGTGATCCTCCTGTCTCAGCCTGCCATATACTGGGATTACAGGCCATTACTTTTTATTCAAGAGCAGTTACATGCTGGAGAACAGGCAAAGTCTACCATGTGACATCACATCTAAAGAGACAGCCTCGTTGTCTTGTCAACAAGTCATGTGGAAATTTTATTGTTATCTGTGCTTGTAGGTGAGGTGTGCATTTAGAGAAGGAACATCTCACCAGTTCTGGGGGCTTCAAGGCAAAAGGCCTAAAGGGATACATCTAAGTTTAAAGTTGACGAAGTAGCTCTGTGTTTCAGTGCAGAGAACAACAGGAGCCAAAGTTCCAGCTGCCCAAACATGCACTCTGACGTCAGGAAACCCTCAACACACAGGTCTTCCATCAAGGAAAACATTACCCTCTGCCGGGTAAATTGTAATATGAACAACAATGAATAATCCTTGCTTCCTAGTGCAATATTACTGATTCATAAGAGTAGAAGACACTGCTCAATTTAGAAAGCAGTTATTTTCCACAGTCTACAGGTATTCAATACTCGTCCAATTTAAATCAGTCCCTGGTTAAATACTGTGCACGAGGATGGCCAGCTGGCTGGAACAGTATGGATTTTATTTTAAATAAGGGAAGGAAAATTATTTATGATCATTAGAATTTGTATGGTGTTTGTTTAGGAATGAGTTATGGATTATTAGTAGGGGGAAAGGTCTGACAGGTCTGAACACTTAATAAATACTGCGGTGCTGTCCTGATCTTCAGTCAGATTTATAGACTGAAAAGACAACCCCACTCAGCTCAGGACGAGGCTGCAGCTCACTCTGGATGATCAGCAAAGTGGAGGAGGTTGAACATTCTCAATGTGACACTGAAGTGATCTTGGCAGTGCCAGAAACAACCAAAGAAAGTTGTGCAGGTTAAATAAATGAATATGAAACTCTATCAGTGGCATCCAGGAACATATTTCTTATTCACTACTGTGACTAAAAAATGAATCCATTGCCTTTGTCAAGGTCTGCACACAAAATACAATTTGAAATGGTCTACACATTTCCATGATGGCATCTGTGATGCCCCGCCTCTGTTTGAATTGCTCCCTCACCCAAATTCCTGAGTGCTGTGGAGGGCAGGAAACACTCTTCTCTCTAAGGCCTCATTCCATGAGCTATTTCCTCTCTCTCTCATGCAGTTTCTATCTCTCCCACTGTACCGGTTTCTCCCCAGGATACACACATTCTCATGTCTTTAGTATCTTTAAAAGTATAAACTGGGCATGGTGGTGCATGACTGCAATCCCAGTACGTGGGAAGCTGAGACAAGATGATCATAGGTTCAAGGGCAGCCTCAGCTACTTAGCAAGATCCTGTTTCAAAATAAGAAATAAAATAGGGCTGGGATATAACCCAGAGGTAGAATGGCCCTGGGTTCTCCCTATTCCCACAAATGAATATGTTGCATACATATGTGTCCGTGCTTTACCTGGCTTCTCTGTTTCCCTCCTCCCATTCATAACATGACCCCATCCTGGACAGCATTCTGTATTCACAGTCTGACCTTCTCTTAAATTGGCTCTCCAATTCCCTACTCACCATGAAAACCAATGTACGTCCTGGTTACCATGTGATTGTTCTTCCCATAACACGTGGCTAACCATATCTTCTTTATTAAATTGTTTCTTTAAATTCTGAATTATCATCCTTCTTTCAAGCTTCTCTCTTTCTCTGGCTTGCCTTTCCCCAGCTAAGATCCCTTGAATACTTTTGCCTGTGGCCTTTTCCTATCAGTTTTTGCAGAGCTTTGAATATTTTCTCTCATCCTGCGAATTCCAAATCTGTGTTATCAGGATGGAACCATCTTCTGAGTGTTGTGCCTGCAATGCCACCCGCCTGCACAAAGCTCCACCTAAGTGTCACACCAGCATATCCAACTCAATGTGGCTGAGACCAAAGCCATCATCCTCCAGTCCTGACTTTATCCACTGTCTAGAATTGATCAAGCTCAACTTTGGGGAATATGTGTCTATCACTGACCTTTATTCATGAATGTTATAAAATATTTATTCTACTTATTAATCTGTACATTCTTTGGCTAATAATTCTACCTTATACATTTTTGTATATTCAGCACCAAGCCACAGTTACATGGGATGAAATAATTGAGTGATGGAGTGAGGTGAGCTCTTCTGCTTAGCCACACCTTTTTCACTAAAAGGAAGCTTATCAGACCAGAGTCCTAACACATGGTAGAAGGTGCTCTCCAGCCAAACTGCTCACTAAAAGCTCGCTTTCATTTCTCTGGCAGATATCAGAACTCTGCCATCCTGCCACAGCGCTGGTCCTCCTATGCAGGCACAAGAATGCAATCTCAGGAGAGCGTATACCTAGAGAAATGGAGCCTAAGAGCAGAGCTATGAGGAATGAGTGCAATTACAGAGAAAACACAGCGATGTGCTCCAGGGAGAAGGGCTAAGTCTTTCTTCCACACTGATATTTAAGATTCAGCAGGCTGAAAAAGCATTCAGTGTATAGTAATGGATAACAACCCTGAAAAATGTGAACGGATTTTAGCATTAAGCCTCACAAATCATAAAAACCTCAAAGGAAAAAAAAAGATTTAATTGGAAATATAAAATTGCTACAGGGTAACATTATTCTTATGCCTCCTTGCCTCCAAACTCACAATAACTTCTATCTCTTTATATTTGACTATTCTAGATACCTCGTATAACTAGAATCATACATCTTTCCTTTATTTATTGCTTTATTTCACTTGCCATAATGTCTTCAAAGTTCATTCATGTTGGCAATATGTGTCGTAATTTCCTTCTTTAAGGCTGAATAATATTCCATTTTTATGCATATGCCCATTTTGTTCATCTGTTAATGGACACTTGGCCTGTTTTTACCTTTTGACTATAGTAAATAATGTTGCAAGAAGCATGAATGTACAAATATCTGTTTGACTTTCTGGTTTCTATTCTTTTGGATATATGCCTAGAAGTGGAATTACTAGATCATGCGATAATTCTATTTTTAATTTTCTGAGGAACCACCACACTATTTCCAAAGGTTTTGCTCCATTTTACATCTTTACTAGGGATACCTAAGTGTTCAGTTTCTTTACATCCTCACCTATGATTGTTAATTTTTGTCCTTTGATAATGTCCATCCAAATTTATGTGGAGTATAATCTCATGGGTATTTTAATTTGCATCCTCCTACTGATGAGTGAATTTGAGTATATTTCCATGGGCTTATTGGCCATTTGTATATTTTCCAGGAGAAATGTCTATTCAAGTCCTTTCTTTATTTTTTAACTGGTTGTTGTTATTGTTGTTAACTTGTACACATTCTACATATATTCTGAATATTAATCATCCCTCTTCTAAAGGTTTCTTTCTGGAAATTATACATTATATGATTTTTATATTACTTAGGCCACAACTTTATTGCAAGGAAGATCTGGTATATGTAGTCTATTTCAGAAATCTATGTATCTAGCTAAAAATCAGAGGTTCTATTTCTCTGGGAAAAAAGTGAGAACAGATCTTGATGAAGGATTAGACAAGTCATTTCTGCTTAGAAATTTACATCTCAGGGTTTATTTTCACCAAGGCACTTTGTCTATAAGTACAGCTATTTGCTAAGAGTGGGTAGTAGTACAGTGCTTAGGATTAGTGCCCCTTACATCGAGACTTCCGACAGTTTTAAGATTAGCATGCTTTTCTTCTGAATCATCTTGTTTTTAATTACAAAGAACAATAATACACATATTCATATCACTCGTATTATATTCATCTACTTTAGCAGTCTTTATTGGTGCATTGTAATTAGACATCATAATGAGGTCAGAGTGATAGCAGCATGCACACACACTGAACCTGATGTGCGTCCCTCCTGACCTCACCGGCCCCTGTCCCTCCCCACAGAAAATAATACTGGAATTGGTATCGATGACTTCCTGCATAAACATAGCATTATTTGAACTGTTTCCTTCAGTAAGTCACCCCTTTCATCTCCCTCCTCAAGTCCCCTCCTACTATTCTACAAGAATCTCCCTTCTTTTACCTGAAGTCCCTTTCATTTCCCAATTTCTCTCTAGCTTAAAACATTTTACAGTTAGATCACTAAATAAGGCACCTGATTTTGAGCTCTTCTGTATTAATACTTATTTATTATTTCTCCCTGGCTAATATATAACTCATTTTCCTTAGGTTTTAGTTGAACTTTCCTTCCATTTTTTTTCACCCTAATCCTTGAACTCCCAAAACTATTTTTAATGATATAACAGTTCCAAAGACTTCAGCAGTGTGTATCTGCACTTTAGGCAAAAAAGTGCTTTTCCTCATATACCAATTGTATCCACCTTCCCATGAGAACATATTTGCACTGCTCAGCCATTTGAGTTAACAAATAATGTGCCATAAAATGCATATTTTGAATATGAGTATTGATCAGAGTTTAGCCGGGCAAAACAAAGAGTAATTAAATATTTAGGAACACTGATAATAATTATTATTGTTCATAAAGATTTTTCAAATTTTGATTTTTTTGCTTCTAATATCTCTTACCTCTTAATCCAGGAGTAATGCCAAGGAACATGGAACAGCACTGACAAGAAAACATCTGTCTTCACTCTATTCAGCCATGTTCCAGACACCTTTGGAGAAGCAGGGCCCTCCTAGGGAAGAGCTCTCCTAAGGGAAGAAGAAGTTTGATCAAGGCCAAGAGAGGTCAGTTCCCAAAAGGAAGAGTGACATTACTGGAGCTTGCTGTCTGATTCCTGTTGTAGTTCTTTCTCATGCACTAAGTGTGTGAACTCTGAGACCACGAAGCACCTCTGAACTGTTGGCATCTAAAGAGCTATTCACTCAAGTGAAGTATCAGGTCAGAACAGCCTCACTGCCCACTGAGCCTGGGGAGAACTTTTTTCTGGTGCTACTTTTTGAACCCATGGAGACAGAGAAAGTTGCATTACCAGAGTGGATGGTGGCTGAACCGAAACCGCAGTTATGACAGAAAGAAAGTCACAGGAAGGGAGGAAAATGATGACAGTCCTGAGCCATCTGAGGTACTAGAAGGTACTAAAAAGGAGAAGGGGAAGGAAGGTACTAGAAAGGAAAAGGGGAAGCTGTGATGTGCTAGAATCCTTAGGATTACAGATGAGCAGGGCCAGAAACATGACTCCTATCATTCCTGTTGCCATGGAGACACACCTCACACTGTGATGGTCCAGGAGGTCTGGGTTCTGCTGAACTTGTGTTCCCTCAGAGAGGGGAGAGGAGATATGAGCAGCTTGCATTCAAATAAAGATATCTTAAAAATAGAACTATTAATTCTATGCCTCCACATAGTTTCAAATATTCAAATCACTTTTAAATGTTCACCATGCGGGTATATGACTTGAGGACCTACTTCTTTCACAAATACGAGAGATCTTACTAAAAAGGAACATACTGGGACATTTTCCATCTCATTGACCGCAAAGGATTTAGGTCAGTTATCAACAATGGCACAACATTTTGGAAAAAAATTAAACCATCCCAAACAGATAAGCTGTCCCAAAATAGAAAGGCTGGTGGCAGCATCCCCTTGATTTGCTTGGCACCATGAAGTGAAGGCAGACAGAGCAGCTGTACAGTTCCCACACCCTTTTCCTGGATGGCTTGTGCCGCCAACACTCACACTCACACGGGAGCCTTTGGGGGAGCGAGACTTCACGCCTCCATCCCTCAAAGCTCCAGCACAAGAAAGAGAATCTGAAGTCATGGCATCCTGAAGAGACTTTGTGGAAAGACCTGGGAGAGAGTCTGGAGCATCCGCTGCCAGCCAAGAGGCTCTGCTTGGTGCCTTGTGTGTTCATGAAAGAAAATGCCTGCAGCCATGAAGCTCAGCCCTTTCAATAATGTACTGGAATGCAGAAATAGCCAGGAAATACAATACTCTGGCTCTGGGGACAAAGAACTGGCACCCCCAGGGACTCATCCTTCCTCATAAACACCTTTTCAAAGGAGGCTGCGTTGTCTCCAAGGAGAAGGACATTGGAAAAAGACACCATGATACCATCATGCCGCCCCATGTCTGGCATAAGACATAGACCTTGAATGACAGCAGTGTGTCCCCACGGCCAGACCCATCTGCTATTCATAGAGGTTTACTTTCACCCGGTGAGGGCACTCATGCTCTGAGCAAGATGCTTTGAGGTCCTGGCAGGAGGAAGGCACGATATCACTGTGAAAAATCTGTAAGGTGCTAAGTGTGTTAGGTGTTTGTTGATACTAAACCACAGAAGAGAAAAGCAATAGACACCTCACCACCATGGCACACACACACCTTATTTGAAAATAAAGACATAAAAACACATGGAACCGGAGAAAAATAACCTCTTTCCTATGCATTTTCCCACTCATAGCACAGATCTCACCTGCAGCATCTAAGCCTTTGGACGATTGTCTGAGCCCCAGACAAGGTTAAACACGCCCCCTCCCGGGAGGCATTAGCCTGCAAGTCCCTTTTCACAGAAACACTTTAGAAATGACTGATGTGGACGTCCAGAGGTTTTTAATGCACTGGCTACAATTCGCACAATAGATGCTGTTTAAGGAGCTTTTATATTTGCTGTGCAAATCGTTTCCATAAATGTGTGGGTTTATCGATCTGAATAAACCATCCCTTGATATGAAGACAATGAGATCTCTGTTAGTCATCTAATATTTCAATATCAATAAGTCCACACTTTGGGAAATGTGTTCTCTGTCAGACCTGTTGCTTCCAATTTTGTTTGTGCATTCGTTTGCTTGTTTTAGCTCTGAATGTATAGCATCTCTTATCATGTGATTGACAAAACTCAGGTTAAAGGTCCCAAAGCTTGTTTCTTTTCATACTCTTCATAGAATTTAGGAAATGTAGCAGACCTGTCAAGGGAAGTTGTATTATATACCTCGATCCAGGGTGTGTGATGTATTCAGAGTTGGGACATTGAACACTAACTGCATATTAGAAACAAAATTAAGGAAAGTGAATCTATCAAATAAGAAAAGATACATTTCAAGTCGACAGAAGTTATGCAGAGCAGTTTCCACCAGGCCATTGGAATTATAGGAAAATATAAAAGGAAACACCCTGTAGTGTTTTCTTTGCTTTTCATTCCTAACAGTCTCCTGGCATTAGATGATGTTTAGTAAATATTTTCTAGACAAATTTATTTTTGCCACATTCTGTCACAATATGAACTACAAATTGAAGAATATTATTTCCCATTATGAAAAACTGTATGTATAGGTAAATCTCTTTCCTGCCTTATCAAGGGAAATCAGAGATATTCTTAAAAAAAATCTTCTCATTTTTGCTCATTCAATATCTTGGTATTCACTCCTAGTACTGGCAGAAATAGAAGAAAAGGAGAAGAAATCCTCTTCTGTTCCAGCCTTCTATGATTCATTTCTGATTATTATGTTTTGTGTGTGTGATTTTACTTTTAAAGCCCTGGTGGTCTAACATTGGCAAAAACACTCATCTAAGTAGGAATTTGTCCACACTTCAGTTTTCATATGCTATGCATTCATAGACTCCTGGTTGGCACTTCATGGGAGGGGATTCTAGGTGGATGGGCAGGAAAATATTGGTGTTTAAAAGTTGGGCAGTACCCGGACATAGTGGTACATGTCTGTAACCCCAGTACTTGGGAGACAGAGATAGGAGGTTCACAGGTTCCAAGCCAGTCTCAACAACTTTGCAAGACACTGTTTCAAAATAAAAAATCCAATAGGGCTGGGGTATAGCTCAGAAGTGGAATGCCCATGGGTTCACCAAAAAAAGAAAAAAAAAAAGTTGAGCAGTAATAGCAAAGAACTATTAAGAAATTCTGCAAAATTATAATCATGATTTTTTTGGGGGGGTGGTGTTCAGTACCAGGAATTACCTAGGGGCATTCTACCTCTGAGCTCCACCCCCAGTCCTTTTAAATTTTTTAAAATTTTTGCTTTGAAACAGAGTCTCATTAGGTGCTGAGAGTCTCTCTAAGCAGCTGAGGCTGATCTCGAACCTGCCTTCCTCCTGTCTCAGCTTCCCAAGCACTGAGATTACAGGTATGTGCCACCACACCTGGATTTTTTCTATTTTAATTACCTTTATTATATGCTCTATAATTAAAATATAATTTCATACAGTTATATCCTAAAAAACAAATAACCCAATATGGCTTACAATTACTAACCTTATGATATCATATCACTCATACATGAATGCTGTCATTTTTATTTATGCATATAAGTTAATCAGCAGAAGGAAGAATATATGACTACTTGTTTTTTGTAATATGTTTGAATGAGAAGTCATCAATAATTTAAATATCACAAATAATATAAGACTATTTTTTTTACTTTAAAGCAAAATATTCTCTTAACTGTTTATATACCAAATTTCAACCATTTTTGGTTTTTTTTGGTATATAAATATGCATTATCCTTTATATTGTATAAACTTGAGTGCTAAGTAATCAATGCTAAAAATTTAACTATATTTAGATGACAGACAAGAACAAAATGGAAATCTATTCTCATTAGTTATTCAGCAAAATTTAAAATAATCATATATCAATGTAAATATCAAGATTTTAAAAGCAACTTCTTCAAGTATTTTAAAGTCATATGCAATTTCCAACTTCTTGATACATCAGAGAGAACATATGCAAATGTATCCAGTTTGGCATTTTTTGGGATAAAAATCCCATAGATGCAGAATTTCATTGGCTGCTCAGATGGGAAAGTCACTGGTTTTGCTTAAAAATTAACACATCCTCTCACTGACATTTAAGACTAGTAATTGGCTGTGAAGTGTTCAGTGATGCTTTTAGATGAACTATGGTATATATATATATATATATATATGTGTGTGTGTGTGTGTGTGCATTCAACTATGTGTATATGTATGTATATATGGTATGTATTAAATAAAATATTATATAATATATATTTCATAACATATACATACATGTGACATATACATATATATTACATATATTTTTAAATATCATTATTAAACCAAACTTGATCTTCACTGCATCATCCTTGTGGACTTTTCCTCGCTTTGGTATTGTTTTCTTATGTATTCATATGGTATTGAAAATAACTTCCTTATCCTTTCTTAAAGGATTCTGAAGATGGCAAAATTCATATCAAACACATTTTCCAAATCCCACCACAGTAGTAGTTTGAGCACTCAAGGCAAGGATACAAGACCCAAAGAAGTTCTTTCAAACAGATCTCACTATCTTTTCATTATTGTATGATTCTATCACATTCTTAGAGCAGCTGTGTGATATAGCCAACCAACTTTTAATTATAAATATGCAAAGGAAAACAAAAAAGACAAGAGAAAAAGTTGAGGATGGAAAATAGAGTACTTAACTCAAAAACTATACACCTTTATTTAAAATGCTTTCTTCCTATTTTATTGATATAATAAATTCAGATTTTAGAATAAAGGGAAGCCTCCATAAAAAAGAAAGAATTAAGAAATGGATGGAGGAATAAATTTTATTGTCTTTTTTCCTAATTTCCAATTTCACCCATATTATTCACCTACATAACATCTACTTTAAAGGAAACATAATTACAATTGTGACCCATCATTGAGAATTCTGCTTTCAAACCCAGAACCAGCCTCCATTAAAAATAATTAGCTAGTGTTAACATATCTGTGCAATGGTTATTTCTGTGCACCCACTCTGTGTTAGCTTTCAGTGTTCCACTTTCATTACACGTACCATATCGTGATGATGCTGCTTCCCTCAATATCCATCTCATCATGAAAAATAGGTAACATTGGGAAATGTGGGAGATTGTTCCACTAAAAGGAGACAGATAATTACTTGTCATACTTGTAAAGTTTTTATTAGATACAAAACAACAGTGATATAGTAATTTGATTACCACATTTGTAATTATCTCTGAACATAGAAAAATTATATGTATTGAAAACCACTTTCCATTTATATTAATATTTAGGTTCAAGAATACACAATGCACACACACACACACAGCTACTTGAAGGACTTTTGTTTAATATAATGCATTATATGTTGAATATACATTTAGAGATAAACACCAATCTGTTGTTAATGCCTATTGTTTTAGTAAAGATTGTTTTTAAAACTTTTCATTCAATAGTGGCTAAACGAAAGGATAATACTGTTTTAAAATTTGTTTGCAGGAGCTATGATAGCCCTATTTTCTACACCACTGCTATGTGAAAGTTCTGATTAAGCCAGTTGTGGTGGCACATGCTTGGAATCCCAGTACTTGGGAGGCTGAGACAGGCTGGTTTATAGCCAGCCTCAGCAACTTAGTGAGGTCCTCCACAACTTAGTGAGACCCTGCTTCAAAATAAAAAATAAAATAGGAATGGGGATGTAGCTAAGAAGTAGAATGACCCTGGATTCAATACTCAGTACCAGAAAAAAATAGAAAAAGAAAGAAGAAAAGGTTTTGATTTTCATATATATGTTTTTCTTTTTTTAATGAGGAAGGAAAGAAATCAATGAAAATCTCCCTCAATGTTTTTCTGACTAAAGTACAACACTACAAGGAATAATTTGGAAAATATAAAAGTGATTTGGTCTATCCAAATTACTTTTTGGCTTTCAGTCTTCAAAATGAAAGAAAAAACTTAATCTCGAGAATTTTCCTATGTAACAGCTATAGAGAGGCTTGTTTTGAAGGATGTGATGACCCCCGTTCTGAAAGCATGGTGCAAAGAAACCCTTAGGTAAATTACTTTAATTATGTTTCACATATTAAAAATGTACCTACACAATGAAGAAACATTATCATACATCCTTTTTCATCCAAACAAAGTTATCACACATTCAGCAAATAAACAAGAAACTGTGCAACAATTGTTTAAATGTGAATTATTATTCTTTGGGGAAAACAATTATGACATCAACAGTGTTGAAATATTGATATTCATTTTTATCCTTGATTTACATTGCTATAAATTAATCTGAAATTTCTTAAAGTGTTAATGCCTAGAAAAATTAGAAACAAATTAATTAAAAGCATGTTTAAGTAAATTATAGTATATGCATAGCTAATGTTAAAATACTGTTAAACCACTAAAATCACAATTTTGATATTTTCTTTTCAGTTTTATTAGTATACATACATTTAAAATTTCACTTCTGGACAATTTTTTACAAATTAAGCATATATGTGTACTCATACTTCAACCAAGAGACAGAAGATTACCCTCATTCCAGTATGTAAAAATTTAAAAACATAGTGTGGTCCTCAGACCATACCAGCAGCATCAATGTCACACTGGCACCAATTAGACTTTTTCTTTTTTTTTTTTTTTGGCACAGGGGATTCAATTCAGGGCCATTCTGCCTCTGAGATAAACACCCAGCCCTATTTTTTATTTTTTATTTTGAGACAGGGTCTCACTAAGTTGCAGAGGGCCTCACTAAGTAACTGAGGCTGGCCTCGAACCAGTGATCCTCCTGTCTCAGCCTCCCAAGTACTGGGATTATAGGTGTGCACCACCACACCCAGCTACCCATTAGATTTTCTACAATGCAAATTTTTAGATTCTATCACAGACATATTGGATTGGAAGCTCTAGAGATCAGGGCAGCAATCCAGGCTTTAACAAATCCTGTGGGTGGTTTTGAGGCACACTAATGTTTAAGAACCACTAGCATAGGAAAGGTATTTTGTTATAGTATGTAAAAAATTCTTACATATATTATTCTAGTGATTTAAAAGGACATTGAAAAAAGAGTAAATATGATAAATAATGATAATATTCATTGCTGAATAGGTGATTTTTAAATTTTCCCCTTTATACATTTTCTATTATCTATATCCAGGTTTTCTGAAATGATTATAATGCTTTGGGTATATCATTGAACACATTTATTGTGGGCTTATGAAGTACATTTGTGCCTGTTAAACCAGAACCGCTTTTTATGATGCCAGTGTGAGGTTTGCTTGCCTGAACTTGGAGGCCTTGAGTTTAACTCTTAAATGATTTATCATTATGACTTTCATTCTGCATTCCAACATCTATATTTGGAGTATATAGGCAAGGAATCCCTACCCTATTATTGAATCTTTAAATGTTTGAGAGAATAGGGTAAACTGTTATCAACTGCACACACGGATAGTTGCACAGATGGAAATAAATATTGCTTTGCATGAACATAGGAGGCAGTCTTAAAATTGGAAAGTAAGTTAAATTCTCAACTACTTCAAGTTTTCCTAAGCCCTTTTATTTTAAGGAACATGACCTTTCTTAAAGAAGTTTTCCAATTCTGTCTCTCTCCAAAAGGCTAAAACATATAGCTCTTTCTTATAACAAAATGAATCTTCAATGATGACAGATTAAAAGAGCAATTTAGAAGCTACAAAACATGGAACTTAACTCATTATAGAGTGTCTGCTGTCTGTGCTCAAAGCGTGTCCTTCAGCTGTGACACTTCAAAAGACAAAATTTTCACATATACGCATTGGCTGCTCACAAAAGGCTTTTCCTGAAAGTTGCTCTGTTCTAGGGCTCACAGGTCAGAAGCAATGTCTCCAAGAGCAGCACCCCAGCAATGAGGCTGTGTGTGTATATAGATACCTCAACCCCATTTGTCCTCTAGTGGGGTAATTCTGAAGGTTATGTCTCAACATTTCCCAGATTTTCCCTGCATAATTAAGCTTCATCCTCATTCTGTGTCAATATATATTTCATGCAATGTCTTCCCATTCCTCATACCACTTTCCTATTTCCTTGCTGGTATTCCTAAATAAATGATTTGCTCTTAACAAACTACTTTGTGGGCAACTCATGCTAAGAGAATGTTAATCCACTCAATGGTATAGAAGGCATAGTATGTATACAATAAACTTAATACATGCATTTTGTTACATAAAGTGACTATATTCATTGCTACAATTATAATTGTCAACCTAAATTGATTTTTCTAATTACATATTTTCCCCATTTTTATACATTCCTCTATTTTTATAAATATTTAAATCACTATTCATAAAACAAAAGAGGCTATCTAGGGGAGACAGTCCAAATTATTGAAAAATAATCTTTTTATTATAACAATTATAATAATATTAGGCATTGTTATGGAGCTAGACCAAATCCTGTTTGCCTGGATATAAATCATTGGGTGGAAGGATGAGAATAGTTTTGTGGTCCAGGAGGAAGCTTAGGACAATGGAGAGGTAGTTGGAAGGCTCAAATGAGTGAATATTTAATGACCAGTTTAGAAAAATTTTCATATTTTAAAAATCAGTAACTACCTACTTATGCATATGAACTGAATATCCAAAAGAAGATGTTTGACATTACATATACTAACATCTTCTTGTACTACAAATAAATAGCAACATAGATTGCTAGGGAACAACACTGTTTGCATATAAAATAACAGGCAAGAGGCACCCTTTCCTTGATAATCAAATTTTCAAGGAACACAAATATGAAGAACACAGATAATTTTAAAATATAACATAGAAATGCTTGCAATCCAGCAAAATGACTACCAACAAAATCCTCCTGGTGTTGTGAGTATAACTCCTCTACATAAATGAATATAACATGCCAATTGAAATACAATATCTTCCTGATTGAAACACCTCCTTATTTAAACTACGCTATGAACACCCAAGGAATTTATTCTGCATTGAGTGCAGAATAAAAAGGTGAACAAGAATACTAAGTTGCTGTAAAGGTTTATTATCTCCAAGCACTCCAAGCAAATTCAGAAGCCAGTGGTAATTCAAGGCGGAAGTACAAGGTGAATGGCCATTTTATCAGAATGATTTGCCACAAACTTGGGCAATTAAGTAAAGTGCCAAAGATGAGATGGCATGAGAAAAAAATTGTCCCCACCATAATTTTACAGAGAAGAAAAAGTATATACAGAAAAAGGAAACTACTAAGAAAAGTCTGGCTTGAGAGACCCAGGGATTACTGCTTTTCAATAATGTTCTCTAATTCTGAAAACAACTTCTAGTCTAGAGAGCAAGGAAGAAACATCAGCTGAAGTGAACTCTAGCTGAACCTATTCAAACAGATAATGAGCAAAATGATTTCTATATTAGATTTCAATAGAAGCTTTAAAAAAAGATTAATTCTGTATATGGAAAAGTTGTCTCATCTCTTAATAGGAGATTTTTTTTCTAGTCTCCCACCATACACACTGAGAGTTTATGTTTCACCTAAAAAACGAGTGCTGGCCAGGTGTGGTAGCACACCTTGTAATACCAGTACATGGTAGTCTGAGACTGGAGGATGGCAGATTTGAAGAAGCCTCAGCAAGTAATAAGACTCTCATAAACCTAGTGAGACCCTATTTCAAAACAAAAAATAAACTAGTGATACCCATTAATCACAACGGAGCACAATTAGAAACTTTTCCATTTATACTTCAGTTGTAAACCACATGTTTAAATAACTTTTCCCATTTGACCCCAGATACACAGCACTGAGTGAATCGTACTTCTTATGTCATGACAGTACATAAATGGCTCATAAATGGCTTGTTTTACTGATTAGTTATTCAACTAGTGTTTTGGGATAATATAATAAACACCTGCTAGTTCACCATACCCAAAGAAAAACTACTATGTTGAGCATAACATATCTAATCTCATAGTTTCTCTGCTACCCCTCTTTGCTCTGCCATCCAAGAGAACCATTATCCAAAATTCCATGTTCATCATGCTCTAGGTTTCTTTTAGTGTTGGCTGGTTGCAACTGCATGCACCACTACAACTAATATTTGTTTCCTTTAGTTCCTTTAAATAATACAAAAGGGATATCATGTTTTATGCAGTCTTTTTGAACTCACTTTTCCCCTGTAAATTATATTACTATGACTTTTCATGGTGTTGCTTTGTGGCTATAATACATTAAATTTTTACTAGTGATAATATATATTATATGAACGTACAATTTATAATCCATTCTCTTATTAATAGGCATGTGCATTATTTCTAGTTTTTAATATTGAAAATAGTACTTTGGACATTTTTGTACATATTTCTTGGTAAATGCATATAATTTTCTCTTTAATAGAGAATTCCTCTAAGGTGGAGTTGATGAGTTATAGGTACAATAACATTCAACCTCAGGAGACAATGAGAAATTACACTCCCATCAACAATTTTCAAGAAACCCCATGGATCCAAATGCACCTTGAAAAGTATCACCATATGGAAATACTGGCTGACCTCAGCTTCCTAGTGTGAAACCGAAAATATGTGTAATTCAAACAGCAATACAAGCGGGACAGAAAATTTTGAATTTATTACAACCATTAATTAACCACAGTCATAATACAAATATAACTATAATATTTAAATATCTGTTTCCTGATTTTTTTCATTTCCATTTGATCAAATAATATATGAATAAATGCTGAACCCTAAGTTACCAAATAAATAACAGATAGCCAATAAATAAAAACAGGGAGAATTGACTTCGCCCTTCTTTCATAATACCACGGCTAACAGCAAGGCATCTTTCTCCAGCACCCTCTCTGGTTTACCTTCTTCCATATAGCCTTCAGTCATTGGCTCGCTTGGTCCAACACCAATCTTTCCTCATTACCATAATAAATTCCTTCCTTGAGAATTTCTGTCAACTTCTATTGGCTTAAAATACCATTAACATATTTGTCAATTACAAATTTTGCCTCCAATCTCAGTGTCTCCTGAGTTCCAGACCCAATTTCCATTAATCAACAAGAAAAAAGAGTCAATTATGTTCACACATATTCCCCATCCATTCTTTATCTTCTGTATGTTACTTGCCATCACCATCTTTCTAGTCACCAAGGTTGACAGCTCAGTCAATTTCAATTTTTCTCTACTCCATAGTATGTCCTGATTATACATAGAATTACCTGGAAAGGGTTATTTTCATTAATAAAAGGGCTGCTGTCCTATTTCTGACCAATTTAAATATATTAATCACATGTTATACATAATTATACACAGAGGTGTCAGAGTCCACAGGAGACGGCGGGGTGCTCCAGGCTTAGTGCACCCCAAGCTGCACTAGGAGATGTGAACGTGCATGGAAACGAAGCTCGTTTTGCAGTTAATAATCTCGTCTTCACTCAGTGCCACATTGGGCCTCTTTGCAAAGTTGGAACTTCCCAGACCTAGAAGCACTGAATAAACTGCAAGAATACAATAAATAAATAGATAAATAAATAAAATATATTAAATATGTCTCTAGTCCATAGTTTCTGAAAGCTATCTAAATGTCCTGATAGACAGCCAAAGTTGAATAATCTGCCTTAATCCAATAAATCTTTGGACGTTATTGTTTCTATCAGTTGACAACTTCTCTCAACTATTTCTTCCTTTCTGTCTCCAATGAAACTTTCATAGTTTGATTCTGTTATACATTACATGGATTATTTTGTGTTTTTCTAACTATCTCACCCTCAGTGTTCCCTTCAAGCCAGCTATAACAATGAGAAACAAATAATGGGAGAATTTCAGTACTGTTTTGGTGTTGGGTTTTAGCACAGTAGAACTGAAAGTTTGTAGAATGATGAATTTAGTCATGGATATATGACCACACACAGCATAAGGATGTTTCAGTCAATAACAGATCATACATATCACAGTGGTCCCATAAGATTCTCATGGAAATGAAAAACTATCTACTGATGCCACAGCCATCGCAGCATCTCAGTGCAATGCATTATTTACATATTTGTGGTAATAATTGGTTTAAACAAAGCTACAACACAGCCAGTCATACAAAGGAAAGTACATAGAATTATGTAAATGCATAATACTACAATGACAGTAAGTGACTATGTTACTAGTTTATGTATTTACTATATGGTGTGCCATTATTTTAAACTATACTCCTCCATATTTTCTAAAATATTTACAATTAAATAGTATGCCATGTTACACCAGCAGTATCCCCACACAGCTCCTCTTTACTGCAATCCTTGATTGTATCATTGGTCTTTGTCCTTGATTTAATCTTGGATTATTTTATTTATCATGTCCCTAGAAGAAACAGGCTATACAATACACATATATACCATATAGTCTAGGTGCATAGTAGTCTATATGATATAGGTTTGTGTAAGTATCCAGTATAATGTTTGCAGACCGTCAAATTCACCTGAGCGCATGTTTCTCAGAACATATTTCAGTTGTTAAGTAACACATAATTGTGCTGGTTACCCAGAGACAGGCCATTTCTTGCTTGATTTCATATTTTAGAAAAACATAGAGGTGATAAGAGTTATGGAAGAGACTTAGATTGAAAACCAGAGAAAACTTAAAGGGAAACTAAGAGGAAAGAAAAAACCCTGCATTTTGGAATCATATCACAAACAAGGAGCCAGAAAGGGGTTAAGATGGGGCAAATAGGTCTTCACTTGGCTTTCAAAACAACCTCTGGATTGTGGTTGTCATTGGTTCTGGTTAACACATATTTCCAGTTTTCCCACAGACAATGTTCCCAGTTGAAAATAAGCACAGCAGTATGACTAACTTTACCTAATAAAATGTAAGTATCAGTGATATATGTCTATCTTGGTAGAATTCACATGGCTTGAATAATTGGAAACATGTGGTGGATCCTTCTTTTGTCTGTCTAGGTGTCTGATTACTACTAGGCCAAGATGTGACAGTCCTCAGCCGAGATGTGACAGTCAAGCAGAGTGAGGGAGAATGTGACATAACCTATTTCGGTCTATTAACATATCAAAACACTGACACTCAGTGTATACAAATGTTTATGTCATTGTGTTTTTTTTTTATAAAAAGAAAAAGAAAAAAAAGCAAGCCAGGTGTGGTGGCACATGCCTGTAATCCCAGCATTTGGGAGGCTGAGACCGGAGGATCTGGGTTTGTGGCCAGCCTCAGCTACCTAGTGAGGCACTCGGCAACTTAGTGAGACCCTGTTTCAAAATAAAGAATAAAAAATAGGGCTGGGGATGTAAGTCGGAGGTAGAATGCCACTGAATTCAATCCCCAATACCGCAAAAAAAAAAAAAAAAAAAAAAAGAAAGCCAAAATTTTAACTTCTATCATCTGACTACAAAGCCCAAATATTTCTAATACCACTTGAGAAAGAAAGAGGACAAGAAATCAGTCATTGAAATAAATGTTGCATAGAGGCCAAATAGGAATACCATGGGGATAGTGTGATGAACCAATAAAAGTCACTTTAACAATTTAATTGTAATTTTAGCAGAGTAATGAGGGAAGGTACAACATCTAAGTGTTAGAAAATAATGGTACTTGCAGAAAAAGTAATAAATATAAACTAGTCTTCAGAAGTTTTCCATGGAGAAAAGAAAAGTATGAGGTATTACTAGAAGGGTTTTTGGTATATATTTGTTGTTTCTTCACTCATTTAAGTTTAAAGAAGGAGAGGAAAGGCATGAAAGAAAAGATAAATTTTCATGAAGTAATTTATAGTCAATAGAACAAAAGACTAGAAATTCCTACAGAGAACAGAAATCAGCGTCTAACTGGGAGTTTACATGGTTCTATGGCCCATGAGGTATTGTGCAGTTATCTACTAATTTCTCACTAAAGTTTCCATAAGGACAAAGCTAAAAAAAATGTCTACAACTCACAGTCACGCTAGGAAACTATAATTGCCTATCAATATACAGATAGAGGCTCATGTCAAGCTGTCCTGAGTGGCCACTTCTACTCCACCTGCCTGATGAGTTAAGAAGGATCCAGACCCTCCAAACTCTCCGCTGCCATTAGAAGAAATGTGAGGTCTGTCCAAACAGAACACACGAAGGACCATCCCTCTGCCATCCCCTTGCAGAGTACCATCACCATGGGTCCTTTCCTGACTAGACCCTGCTAGAGATACAACTTTCAGACAACAGGCAAGATAAGGAAGGAGCAAAGGACAATATCCTACCTCCTAAATATAAAGAGCTTTAGGTGCTTCCTGATGACATTGCTGAAGAGAGACTGGATTTTTCCTACCCTTTATTGATGACAAGTGTCACTGATTCACTGAAGAGGGAAGTTGCCATTTTTGACCTAGCATAGCCATGGAAGATGACACTATCTAGACCCCAGGAGTGATGTAGCCATTGGTTGCCTTCTCAGCTTAGGTCTGAGAAGACAACTGAACTGACATTCAGATAGACAAGGAAAATGCATACATTTTGCTTGCAAACAAAGATTCCAGAGAAGTGACTCTTTGTTAGTAAACAAAATGAAAGAAAAAACAATAAAAGCACTACTTGAAGGAGGAATGTCACTGAATCAGGAAAATAAGCTATTCTGGACTGCAGGGAACAAAATAAAATGTTAGGTCTTTTTTGGTAGTCATAAGTGAATTTGTTAGTTAAAAAATGAAAGTGAAAAAAATTAAAAAAATGAAAACTGATTAAAAACAAATGAGGGAAATGACAGGATATGGGAAAGAGGTGTGATTGTGAAAAACTACAGAGAAATTAATACTAACATCAGATTAAAGATCCATTGGAGGATTAAAAATGGGAAGTGTGATTGATGATGAAGACATCCTAGTACCTTAAAGACCTCTGAGAAGGGAAACGCTATTGGTACAGATGTAGTAAATAAAAAATAAATAAGCATTTAGAGATATTAAATAATAATTGAATCATTCAGTCAATAACCTTGATAGTTCTAGAATTGAAAGTATTAAACTATCTCTAAGAGCCAAAGAGCTGTGGGTGGAAATGGAGGCAAATAAAACAGTTGAGTAAGAGCTTTTTTAACATATAGTACAGAAATTTGTAATTTGTTAGAACTCAAAAAGCAATCATTCATGGTACAGGAAAGTAATAAAGAATTTTTTAATTTGCAAGGAGATAAATGAACAGAAATATAATATACTAACAAAATAAAATTAAAAGGAAAGAAAACGCAAAATAAATCAAGAATATCATTCATGACACTATTGTACTGACTGCATTCTTCTATCCATAGACAAATTGCTAGGAAGGTTAAAACCAAAACAGCTATAAGACAGGAGTGGTGGTTTGTGCTTTAATTCCAGCTATTTGGGAGGCTAAAGTGGGAGGATCCCAGGTTCAAGGATAGCCTTGGAAACAAAGAGACCCTGTCTCAAAACAAAAAATAAAATAAAAAGAGCTGGGGACATAGCTCAGTGGTAGAGCACTTGCTTAGTAAGTATGAGACCCTGTGGTCAATCACTAGTAGGGTACGTAAACCAACAAGCATAGAAACAAACAAACAAAAACCTACGTACTGTTTATTTGAAACTTAATTAAAATGAAGTAATAAAGGAAAGTTGAGTATAAAGGATGAGGTAAGACATAACAAACAAATACAAACAAAAAGAGAAAGCAGAACAGATAATATATCACTCAAGGTTAAAGGCACAGAAAGAGGAAATGGCATAAAGATACGTATAAAGAACACATGGAGATCTGCATTTGTGTGACATACAGCACCACAACTAAACACTTAAGGCAAGCACTAATAGAAGTGCAAGGAGGACCAGACGTGCTGGTGCCTGCCTGTAATTCCAGTACTTGGAAGGTTGATACAAGAGGATCGAAGGGTAAAGAGCTGCTTCCTCAGTTAGCAAGACTTTCAGCAACTTAGCAAGACCCTGTTTTAAAACAAAACAAAAAAATAAAAAGTAAAAAGTTCTGGATATGGCTCAGGTCTAGAATGCCTCTGGGTTTAATCTTCAGTGCCATCCTCCCTTGCCCCCCCCCACAATGAAATACAAATATTTTATATAATTGTGTTGTATAGTGAAGAGGCCCTAATAATTTTTAAAATGTGATTTTTTTTTTTTTTTTTTTGGTACTGGAGATTGAACTCAGGGGCATTCTACCTTTGAGCTGTACTCCCAGCCCCATTTTTTTATTCTTTATTTTTTGAAACACGGTCTCACTAAGTTGCGCAGTGCCTCACTAGGTAGCTGAGGCTGGCCATGAACCCAGATCCTCCAGTCTCAGCCTCCCACATGCTGGGATTACAAGCGTACGCCATCACGCCCGGCTTAAAATGTGATGTTTAATAGTCCTCTTTCTTTGGGAAAATCTAGTGAAATTAGAAGTAACAAATAAAAGTTGATCTAAAAATCCAGAAGTATATCCATTTATTCTCATATCATATTTATAAAGTATAATATATGAAATAGGTAGAATTTCAATTAAACACAAAAATAATTATTATATATGGTGCTAGAGTAGTTGGTCATTCATCTGGAAGAAAATAAATATGAATATACATCTGAGCTGGCCGTAGTGGTGCACACCTGTAATCCCTGTACTTGGGAGGCTGAGATAGGAGGCGCCTCAGAAACTTAGTGAGGACTTAGTGAGACACTGTTTCCAAAAATAAAATTAAATTAAAAAAATAAAACACCCCTGGTTTCCATCCCCAGTACCACAAAAAATAAATTAAATAAATAAATAAAATAAAACTTTTATGTAAAATAAAATAATAAAATCCATGCAAGAAAATCTAAAGAAATATTCTTCTTCAGCTAAAAGGCCCAGGGATAAAAGAAGGACATTAGATAATGGAGGAGAAACTGCAGTGGAGTGAAGAGGGGCTAGGGGAGGATGGTGTGGGCGGAGAATTAATGAAATAAATACTTCCACTGAAGTTATGTACATATGTGAAAGTACAAATGACGATCTCAATATCATGTATGAGGAATGGGAGGGAATTGAGAGAGAGCCTGGGGGAACTCACCAAGTGCTGTGTATGTGCCTATCACTCTGAAATAAATTATGATGAGAGACTACAATGCACCAATCAAAGTATATAAAACATAAGATAATGCAGATATGGAACACAAATATCAAAGGCAAAATTGATAAATGAATTATACATTTTGAAAATATTAACAAAGCAGATAATCTTAGGACTAATGTTTAAAATATATGTCAATATGTCTTATATTTTCAAAAAGACAAATGAATGGAACATTAAAATTTATTCACAAAAGGAAACTTTGATAGCTGAAAGCATATAGAAAAGAAAGCCATAGTTACTAATAGAGAATAGCTGGGAATGTAAGAAAATAGTACTGTAAGAATATGAGGTGTTGGCACTTTGTAGAAATCAATCCAGCAACATTTCATAAAATTATAATTTGTATAACCTTTAGGCCAGCAGTTTCATTCTTGGTAGTGAATCTCCTAGAAAGAAAACCCCAAGTGAAAATAAAACTATACAAGGAGAATGGTTGAATAATTCTGGTGTATCTATAAGGAATAATACACAGCTATTAAAAAGAATGAATCCGAGCTACAGTGGTACCTCTTTAAGAAATTTCCAGCAGTATTTTCAAGGGAGAAAAGAAAGATACCAAATAAGTCTTTATAATATTGTATTTTTTTTAAAAAAATCAAATAATAACAGTAAAAACCTTTTTGCAGAGGAAATAGGGAAGGATGTATTCAAGGTTGTTAAAGGTGTTACTGGACAGGGGGATGGGAGTCAGAGGAGGATGTCCATGGGTTAAACACACCGGATCTCCCTCACGAACAATGAGGATAACTGAAATCTACGGCTTGGTGATCCAACTCAACCACACCGAATTGCAGGCAGCACACCTACATACACTGAAAACATGCTTTTCAAAACCAGGCACATAGCTGCATTTATAACAAATAGTACTTCACCCTGGTGAGAAGAGATTTCTTAAAAGATGGAAGGATTTACTTTCAAGAGTCCTAGTATACCCTCTATTGATCTAGAAAATTAAATGGGCAGGGAGTTTTGTTTTTTGTTGTTGTTGTTTTTTTAATCCCAGAGAGTATAAATCCTGCAATCTTTCAGTGTTTATTCTCAGCCCTCCCTCCGATGCCTTGACGTTTATTCTCCCCAAGGATGAAATTAATGGTCAGTTGCATCTGTCCATCTGACCTAGTTGGTTCATTTAGAATTAAAATTCACTTAGTCAGCAGCACTGGTACTTCTGTAGCTATAGAATTATAGCAATAATTGCAATTAAAAATGTACCTATTCCTGTATGCATTATCTAACCCATAAACCTTAAAAAATAATGCTTCTTGTCTCTGGGTTTTCAGTATCTCTGTGTTGATAATAGCCTTGCTCTTAATCATTTGTTTCTATTAAAAAGTAGAAATAGGCAAGAAGAAGAAGAAAAAAAGCACGTCATTTGTGTTTCTATAGAGAAATTGCTTGCAAAGCTGTCAAAATTTCTTTAGACTGCTTAAATTAGGAAGAGTAGCTTTTACAGAGGATGAATGTGAAGCAAATGATGATGCCATTTGGAAATTCACTGTGGATAATTTTTTTAACATTGAAACGTACAAAGCATTATGGGTATGTGCTTGTATGTGGAAATGCAAATCCATATGCTTTTATAAGGGTTAGAAACTGCATATTTCTCAAATATATATGTAACAGAATGAAGTAACTGATAGTTTTCACCTTTGCTCAGCATTTTAGTCTCCTTTCCTCTCAGTACAAGACATCTGAAGCTATATACTTTTAGTCCTCTATTTTTATTTATTTATTTATTTCATTTTGAAACAGGATCTCCCTAAGTTGCTGGAAGTCTCTCTAAATTGCTGAGATCAAGCCGGGCATCGAGCTATACCCCCAGCCCTATTTTTTATTCTTTATTTTGAAACAGGGTCTCACTAAGTTGCGGAGGGCCTCACTAGGTAGCTGAGGCTGGCCTCGAACCCGGATCCTCCAGTCTCAGCCTCCCAAATGCTGGGATTATAGGTGTATGCCATCCTATTTGGCTGAAACTATCTTTACTTACAAGTATAGTCAGAAAGTAAATATTATCCCACGGATTCTTACAGAGAAAGCAGGTCTCTCTTGCTTCTGACCTACCTGTACTTATCAATGAGGTTTCCTGAAATGGAGAGAAATTCTTGGTTGCTTCCTTTAAAGTAATTACCTTTTTTTTTTTTTTTTTTTGAGGTACTGGAGATTGAACTCAGGGGCATTCTACCTCCGAGCTATACCCCCAGCCCTATTTTTTATTCTTTATTTTGAAACCAGGTCTCACTAAGTTGCGGAGTGCCTCACTAGGTAGCTGAGGCTGGCTGTGAACCCGGATCCTATGGTCTCAGCTTCCCAAATGCTGGGATTACAAGGGTACGCCACCACGCCCCGCTTAAAGTAATTACTTTTATATAAACAGAAATCAACCAAGTAACCAACCAATTAGTTTTCCTTCATATTTTCTAATACAAGTTTCCCAATTTTTACATTGTTCGTGTTTTTGCAGTGTTTAGTTTTATTTCTCTCTCTTGTAAGGAACTACAAACTCTTTTGTTAGGGTAATGGTTAATATGATGGTTAATTTTATGTATCTCATTGACCGGATTAAGGAATGCCCAGCTAGCTGGTAAAACAATATTTTGGGGCATGTCTGTGAGGATGTTTCTGGAAGAGACTAACATTTAAATAGGTAAACTGAGTAAAGAGTTATCGGCCTGCATTTTGCAGGTGGGCATCATCTTGTCCCCTGTGGTCCTGAACAGAAAAAAAAAAAAAAAAAAAAAGGCAGAAGAAGGGTGAATTTGCCCTCTCCTGGGACATCCACTTATTTTTGCCCAGAATACCTCTGCTCTAGTTCTCAAGCTTTCTGCTGAGACTGGCCCTTCTGTCTCTGGCTCCCCCGATTCTCAGTCCTGTAGGCTTCCATTGATACTACATCACCAGATTCCCGGGGCTTCCAGCTTTCAGATAGTAATTCAAGGACTTCTCAGCCTCCATAATCACATAAGACAATTCCTCATAACCATTTCTGTCTCTGATTTGGTTTGGTTTATTTGAAGCACCTCAACTAATGCATTCTATTCCTTATTTGTTTTTTATTATGACAATTTAAACCATTTACTCATATAGTATTTGGTATGTCTTATCTTAATTCTGACATTTTATTTTTTGCTTTTGCTTTTTTGTTGTTGTTGTTGTTCTTGTAGTACTGGGGATTGAGCGCAGGGTCATTCTGCTTCTGAGCTACACTGAGTCCTATTTTTTTTTTTTTTTAATTTTTAGTTTGAAACAGGGTCTTGCTAAGTTGCAGATGGCCTCAGTAAATTGCTGAGGCTGGCTGCAAACCTGAGCTCCTCCTGTCTCAGCTTCCCAATACTAGAATTACAAGCATGCACCACCAAGCTTGTTTTTTTTACATTTTGGATATTTCATGTTTTATTGTGACTTTGCTTATAGAGCTCTACATTATTGCCTATGAACATTGAAATATGCATACTGTTATTTATTTAAAACTTCGTGAGAAAACATCTTTAAGTTACTCAAAAGTATGCATTTTTTCATTCCATAAGTCAAGTATAAAACAATTTTGATACAACCAATATAAGTCTAAGTCCTTAGAATATATTTAATTTTTCTACAATTTCCTTATATTTCTTTTATTAATATAATCTGGAATGTTTAGTATTTTTAATAACTGCTTTTGGTATTCAATCTAATTTAATTTTAACTGATTTAAGTGTCAAAATCATTTATTCTATGATGCTGAAGTTTTTACTTTCAATTATTCTGTACAGTGGCTACTCTGTCTTAAAGTAATTTTTCAGGAAAATTGCCTGTGAGAATGTTTTGCCTTTGCTTTCACACCTGAAGTTGCTTGGTGCAAACTGCTATGGTACAGCTTTTCTCATTTTAGCCCTCTATATCTCAAACTGTGGGATAACACAAACCTAAACTGGTTTTATTCCTTTGTAAGATTTTTTTCAAGATATTTCTGTATAAAATGTTTTTCTTTTTCCTCATAATTTAAAAAGATTATCATACATGTCAAAGCATGACTCTATGTTTTCATTTTTTTGCCAGCTGTAATACAAACATTTTTCAATAGTATATTTGGGTTTCTTTTAATCAGGAATATTTTTATTTTAATGTACTTTTTATTACTTCTTTTTATTATTTGTTCTGGTTTCAAACATTCTTAATATTAAATAAATACAGATAGGCAAATAGAGTACTCAGTTTAATTAGAGGTCAGTTTAGAATAACTTAATAATACACACCTTTGCTGTCAACTTTGATTTGTTAATCTCTGTGAACACTCTTGTCCGGTGCACTGACTTTGGTCATATCTACCATTGTTTCCTTTGCTCTGCATTTTTAACTTCATTTCTCAAGGCAAAAGATGTCTTCTTTATTTTTGTTCAAATCTTTCAACTTAGCTTTATCAAATTAATGTCCTCTAAACTCAATTCTATAGAAGAATAATACAAAATGTCTATATAATTTAGTAGGTGATCATTTATTACTTATAAGTCAAATAAACAGGAAAAGAAAAAGTGAGTCAACATTGTAGTGTAAGATGGATGGAAGTTTCATTTCACTACTGTGTTTGAGCATGAGTTTGTTCATTTATACTGAATGCTCTCCCAACTCAATATGGTATTGATGCTTTCATAGATAATATGTCAAAAAGATAAAATATCAATATTTCCAACTTTTTCTACTTTTATAAAAAAAGCTGAAACTATGATGAGAATCCTATCTTCTGATTCAAAAAACAAAATTATCCAAAACCTTCAGAACTGGATGAAATATACCTTGCTTGTTACCCCACTCTTAATTAGTAGACAGGTGCATAAAATCTTCAAGAGCTATAATGAGATACCAGATATTACCATTAACTCATTTCTATGGCTTCCCATTTTAACCATCATATATCTGAAATAATAGTTGTCCTATTCTTCACATTCTCAGTACTCACTTTTATCTACAAGTTGCTAATTGTGTAAACTCCTTGAGAAGCATACTATATCTATTACATTTTCTATTCCCACAATATACACATCAGGGTCTTGAATACAGAGTAAATGATGAATGAATGAATGAATGATGAATGAATGAATGAATGAATGAATGAAGCAACTGTTAATCTTGAGTCATGCTCATCTTCATTTTGATATCAAATGTAAATTCCTCTATTGAGGTGAATGAAAACTGAAACTTAGCACAAAGTTTTAACCTAAAAATGACTGGAGTATGCACATAATTCTTTCTCTCTGTGTAACTTTACTTGGTTCCTTGGAGAAGTATCACTTAAGAAACATCTTTTTCCAGTGTGTGAATAGACCTGGCCCCTCTTCCCTGAGCCAAATATAGTAGGCCCTTTCTATCCTGGTTGCTGTCCTCCCCCTCAAGACAATTGCTGTTCTATTTTAACCTCAGACCATTCAAGTCCTTTGAAATTTGAGATAACTACAAAGTTCCTCAATGTATTGAAAAGTGTGCAAATGCTACTCTCCCTTTTGTTCCCACTCCTTGGAGAGCATTCTATCTAGACTGTCTCCCTGCTTGCCCATGAGATTTGAGATGGCTTGTCAAAGAAAAACAACAGTGAAGAGAATAATTAATGATCCTTTGATGCCTGCCAGCCCTGAAGAAGTACTTACCTGTGGGCTTTCAAGTGTTCCATAATTACCTGACAGGACCAACTGCTTGCCATCTTGCCAGGTTTTCATATTTTCTTGAGACTACTGTAGATGGTATAAATATCTGCAATTTCCACTGTGCTGCAGCCCAAGCTATTCAATTAAATCTTCTCTACTAAAATAGTCACAATATTATCCCACATACAGTATATTTCAGAAACACCTAATGATGGTGATGTTCAAAATGCCTCTCTGAGAGGTCTGGATAACTACAGACATCCGGTGAAATCTATTTTTCTGTCTTTTGCTTAGCATGAAGAGGGATTTAGAAAGCCTCTCCCTTGGCCAGCAGTTTTTATTGAAAATGATTTTTCACCCCATCTGGCTATGGGATGAGCCATGGAGGGAAAAAATAAGTTATTTTATATTCTGTAAAACTTGGCCATTACTTTCGGAAATAGAAATAATACACAAATAAATATGGAAATAACAGACTCTATGGGGCAAAGTACATAAAATGTGCATGTTGGGGCTTTCTTGATATTTCAGTTTCACAGGTGCCCTATTTAGCTCTTGCTCTGACTTGGGAATGAGTGTTAACACCCACAGAATAGTAACAAAGTATGAAGATGGACAGGTAGGGTGAGAGGATGGCATCTTCTGTTCTCAAATGATTGTTATTATTTTTTATTTGGGCCACCTAAAAGGTCATTCCAAAAGGAAAAAAAAAAACACATTCAGACACTTTTTATCATTTTACTTAAAAAAATAACAAATCTCTTCCTCAAAACTAATCATTTTCTCAATTTTTCTGTCTAAAGAAAGATGTTTCTGAGTGTTTTTTTTTTCTTACAATACTATTTTTATAAGCAAAGAAGTGTTTTTCAGAAAGTCTGTTTTGAGAAGTCTCAGAAGCATCAGAGATAATCTTTCTAACACAAGTGAACTAAACTTCTCAAATTATAAAATCACAGAACAGGATCAGTATATAAGATGTTAAAGAGTGTATTTTGCGATGAATCACCCCAGGAAGATGCTTTCCAATTTTAAATCTTTTGGGGGAAATTATTCCTCAAAGCAGCATAATTTATTCAGGAATTTCACATACCATTGTGGAATTGTGCACAGCCCAACACCATGAAGGCTCCATCACACAAACTACATAGTGATGTCTATATTCTGATCCCTAATAAATCTTTACCATTTTAGATATTCTAAATATATAGTTTTCATCATATAGAAATTACATCTTTTTTTTTTAAAACATATTCAGAGAACCAATATGCTCCATTAAAAACGGAGGTCGGGAATCCCATACCCTGGAAGGGTTTTATGTCTCTTCAAAAAATAAAATTAAATTAAAAAGATAGTGTGAGGGAAACAAAGATGGTGAACTAGAGGAAGGCTGTACTTTTCAACTGTCCTCCAGCTTGGAATTGAAGCATTAGGAATATTGTTTTTTAGCAAGCTGAGTGACTGAAGGAATTCACTGAAATTCAATATTGGGCAATCTGAGACTCAGAGAAACCCAGAATTTCTGATTTTTGAAACAGAGGACAAAGAAGACTGTGCAAAGCCAAGCCAGGATTGTCAGTGACACCAGGTCACCACAGCGGGAGGGAAAACCCAAAGGAAAAGAGAGAGAAACACATAAAAATCTGTCATAGGAAAGCCTGTAGAACAGAAAGAAAATCTGAACTTAGTTGATTCAGAGGCTGCAGGATGAGTGGGTGTTTGAAAGACACCCTATGTTTCTCAGCATATAAGTAGGAAGCTGAGGTGGAAAGCCATCTTTTGGAGCTCATGCTGGAGCTTGCTGTTGTGGGAACCCAGGAGATCTTAGGAGATATTTCCACACTACACCGTCCAGGACCTACTGTGTGGCCTGGGGTGCAAGGCACAAAGAAGATTGTGTCCAGAGAGATTCAGATCAGAAATGTGTAGGACAGAGCAATTCAACTCACTTTCCCCTCAAGTTTAGTGGCTATTGCAACCAGCTGAAAAGGGTCAAGAAATGAAAGAGGCAGGCATTATTACATTTGGGGACTAGGTCTTGGAAGTCCATATTTACAGGTAGTAGAGTGTGTGAGACCCTCTGTGCCGCTCCCTCCATCCACAGTGGTTGCTTACCCCACCCTTTGAGAGTAGAATTCTCAGGAAGCTCCTGAAATCCAGATGCCAAGCACAGATTGGTATCTGCTTGGCCCTAATAAACATCTCTCTATAATAACACTAAATGTAATTTTCTCAACTCTCCAATGAAAAGATATAGACTAGCAAATTAGATTAAAAAACAAGACCCAGCCGGGTGTGGTGGCACACACTTGTAATCCCAGTACTTGGGAGGCTGAGACCAGAGGGCCAGCCTCAGCTACTTAGTGAGGGCCTCCACAACTTAGTGAGACTCTGTTTCAAAATAAAGAATAAAAAATAGGACTGGGGGCATAGCCTGGAGGTAGAATGCCCCTGGGTACAATCCCTGGTACCGCAAAAAACAAACAACAACAACAAAAACCCTGCAACTAATGCTGCTGCAAAACTCTCAGGCAAAGATATCCACAGGCTGATGGTGAAAGGATAAAAATTATATTTCATGCAAATATATCCTGAAAAACAAGCAGGAGTAGATAATCTTATTTTTGACAAAGAAGATTTCAAGACAAAATTAGTCCGAAGAGTCAAAGAAGGGTACTTCAGAGTGAAAAGTTAAATAATCCAACAAGAAGATATAACAATAGTAAATATTTATGTCCCAAACCTCAGTGTCCCTAATTAGATAAAAGAAACACAACTCAACATAAAGTCTCAGATAGTTCTCACTACAATAATACTAGGTGATTTCTACATACCTCTCTCACCAATAGATAGGTCATCTAAACTCAGTAAAGACTTCAAACCTAAACAATACTACAAATCAAATAGATCTAACACATATCTACAAAATATTCCAGACAACAACAGTTGAATTCATTTTCTTTTCAGCTCTTCATGAAACCTTTTCCAAAATAGACCATATTTTTGGCCACCAAGTAAGTTTTAGCAAACATGCACACACCAAAACAAATACCAATATAATTCTTTGCATCTTAGTAGACCATAATGGAATTAAGTTAGAAAACAATAGCAGGAATAACAGAAACTATATAACACATGGAGATTGAACAATATATACAATACGTGTGTGTGTGTGTGTGTGTGTGTGTGTGTGTGTGTGTGTGTGTGTTACTGGGGATTGAATCCAGGGACTGTCTTCTTCTAAACTACACCCCATCCCTATTTTATCTTTTTTTTTTTTTTTTTTTTTTTGCGGTACTGGGGATTGAACTCAGGGGCGTTCTACCTCCGAGCTACACCCCCAGCCCCTTTTTTTTATTCTTTATTTTGAAACAGAGTCTCACTGAGTTGCGGAGTGCCTCACTAGGTAGCTGAGGCTGGCCGCGAACCCGGATCCTCCGGTCTCAGCCTCCCGAATGCTGGGATTACAAGCGTGCGCCACCACGCCCGGCCCTATTTTATCTTTAAATAGGGTCTCACTAAGTTGCTGAGGGCCTTACTAAGTTGCTGAGGCTGGCCTTAAACCTGTGATTGTACTGTCTCAGCCTCCCAAGTACTGTGATGACAGGCAAGCATCACCACACCAATCTTGAACAATGCACTTTTAAGTTAGGAATGGGTGATAGAAGCAATCAGGGGAGAAATTTAGAAATTCTTAAAATCAAAAAAAGACTTACAACATATCATAATCCCTGGGATACTATGAAAGATATTCTAAGAAGAAAATTTATAGTGTTAAGTGCTTACATTAGAAAACAGAAATATCCCAAATAAACAACCTAATCATGCATCTCAAGACCTCTAGAAAAACAAGAATAAACCCATTGCAAAACTAGAGGAAGGAAGAAAATAATTAAGACCAGAGACAAAAATAAGGAAATAGACAACCAAGAGTTGGTTTTTTGAAAAGATAAACAAAATTAATTAATCATTATCTAAACTAAAGAAAGAGAGAAGACAAAAATTAATAAAATTAGAGAGGAAAAGGGTATCACTACTATATGTATATCTATATATCTATATCTATCTATCTATCTATCTATATACATATATATATATATATATATATATATATATATATAAAATGAAAACCCAGAGGATCACTGGGGACTATTTTGAAAACTTATTCTCCCAATATATTAGAAAATCTAGAAGAAATGAATAAATTTTTAGACACATATGACCTACCAAATTGACAAGAGGATATAGAAAACCTAAATTAGCCAATAACAAGCAATGAGACTGAAGCAGTAATTAAAACAACAATAACAAAAACAACAAGCTCAGGACCAAATAATTCTTTGGTGAATTATACCAGGACTTACCTCAAATTATTTCATGAAATAAAAAATTGTGAAACATTTCCATACTTATTCTATAAGTTTAGTGTTTCCCTGATAAGTAAACTGCTTAAAGGCACATCAAGGAACTAAAACTACAATATCCTTTATAAACATAGATGCAAAATTTCTTAATTAAACATTGGCAAATTGTATTCAACAACACATTAAAGATACTGTACATGGTGATCAAGTTGCTTTCATTCCAGGAATGCAGAGATGGCTGAACATACACAAATGAATAAATATAGTTCACAACACAAATAGAATTAAGGACAAAAATCACATAATCATCTCAATAGATAAAGAAAAAATTCATTATCCATTCAAGACAGAAACACTAGAGAAGCTAGAGACAGAAGGAATGAACCTCAACATCATAAAGACTATATACAACAAATCCAAAGGCAACATCATACTGCAAAAGTTAATTCACTCACTCTTCACAAAGTTAATTCAGAATGAATTAAAGACCTAGGAATTTGATCAGAAAGTTTTTAATACTAGGAGAAAATATAGGGTCAACATATACAGTCAAGGACCTCCTCAATAGGACTCCTAAAGTTTAAGAAATAATGCTAAGTGTTAATAAATGGGATGGCATTAAATTAAAAAGCGTATGCACAGCAAACAGGTGAGAGCATGGAGAGCCTACAGAATGGGTGAAAATCTGCCAGCTACCTTTCCAGCCAGAGAAGACAGTATGGTAGAAAGGGTACTGACATGTACATTAACAGGCCACTTCAAATTTGGCTGTGAGTGAGCCACAGTGTAATGGACAAGTCATAAGAGTTCCAGAAAATTGGATTTAATCAATGAGCAGTATATGACTTTCTTCTGAGCCATCTGAAAAAAAGTTACTTTTTCCACCTGTGAAATCCAAATAGAACCTCAGCTATGTTTGCATGTCTGAGGATCCTTGGTGCCTAGTATCTTCTATTGATCCATGGACACCTAGAATAGGTAATCAGGAGATTCCAAATCTCAATGTTTTTCTACTTTACTTTTAGCATATTAAGAAAGTATAAGATCTAAGAAAGAAAGTTGCCCTGCATTCTACATTTCTATCTTGAATGGGTTAGTCAGGTTTCTTCTGCTCCAAGATGAAAGATAAGATTGTACTCCTATCCCTTTCTGCCTTTCAAAGATAGGCAAGTAAGCCAGGCATGGTGGTACATGCATGTAATCCCAGTACTTGGAAGGTAAGACAGGAGGATCATAGGTTTGAGGCCAGCCGCAGCAACTTAGATAGGCCCTCAGCAACTTAGTGAGGCCCCGTTTAAAAATTTTTTAAAAATTAGGGCTGTGAGTCTATTTCATAGGTAGGATGCCCCTGAGTTCAATCCCCAATACCAGAAAAAAATACAGATAAGCAAAAACAAAAGTATTTGTATGAGTGTAGCTAAATGCAGCCCTTTCTTCTTTTTCAAACATGTTTCATAAGGCAAGTACCCAATATATAAAGACACTTGATTTTATTATGCCTGAAGACAAAACAGCTTCCTAGAAGAGACACTACTTGCAGGTCAGCTGGTTATGCACAGCAAATCTCTGTAGTTGCAAATATTAGGACTTGGAAATCCTATTGGAAAAGCCATGACCAGAATATTGCAATGTACACCACCTTTCTGTTCTCTCCTAACTTACACACCACACTTGTGCTTGTAACTTAGATTATGGATAGTGAAGAAAAAGTTAATCTGACACTAGCAATGCACAAGTATCTAAATATCTAAAGCTGGTTTTTATCTTTTTCTACCTAGCAATACTTTATTGTCCTCTTCTAAGGCACTGATGAAAGTATAACTTCTATGTAAATTTTGTATATACACTTCAAAAATGTACTTTTCTTTGAGAGCAGAAATCGGATTCCTAAATGACAAAGCTTCATTTCTTATGCCAATTCTTTTTGGTTTATTGGCTGAAGTGGCTGAGGGCACCAAGTTAGAAGGATTAGAACCATCCCCAGGAAGGAGTTTTGTAATCAGATTATGGCATCTCTCAGAACACAGAAGGTATTTTATGGACCTGAAACTCCTTTTCAGTATATTTCTCAGAATCCCCAACAGAATCCCTAATACTTCCACCATGTGACAATCCCAGAAAGTAGTAGTGGATGAGTTAGCTCATAGCGTGTGGCACAAAAATACCCCCCCCAAATCTCTATTTTTCCTATTTGGGTTTAAGAAAATACAGAATAGTTGTATAGTATTTTTAAATTGTACAGTATAGCTGTATATATTTCAATATGTGTAGAAAACATTAAGAAGTACACAAAGAAGTGTTCCATGGTTTTTTGTTGGTAGTGAGAATGCAGGCAGGTTGGAGGAGATCTTTTTCTATAAGCATAGTTTCTATAGGAGGGCCCTCACCACCAAGGACTTTGATAAAGTATAAGTTCTGAAAGAGTCATTTCCAAAATCAAATATTACCCCTAGACTTTAACCTGCTTGGGAAGAGGGTTTTTCTGTTTTGTAACATCAAGGTTCCAGTCATTTTCTCAAGTAAAATAGGTGCTGAAAGTAAGTTATTTGGTTGAATGAATGAATGAATGAATGAATGATTCAAATTTTAACTCTGTTATGAATTAGCTGAAAGACTGGAAGGCAAATCCCCAAATTGATTTTCAGCTTCCTTCTTTGTGAAATGGGAATGACCCTTTTTGGCTTACCTTTGGCAAGATTTGGTGGGTAGTATCCACAAACCTCTCAAATCAAGGCCTGATGAATATCAATGATTCTTTAAAGGAGCCACTTAATTATTTCAAGAAATAATCTATATAGACATATATATGTATATATACATATGCATATATATGCATATATACATATATGTGTATGTCTGTCTGTCTTTATTTAAATGGTCTGGTAGGAACTTAACGCAAATCCTGCAAAAAATTATCATTCAGCTTCTGTATGGTGATAAAAATAACCCAGACTTGAATCGCACTCCTTTGCAGCACTTACAAAAGTGGATGACAATAATTTAAAAGACAACACAGCTGAGCTGATTAATCACTTAGTGCCCTACATTAAATCACATGTTGCTTTGGCTTCCCGAAGGTGACTGCATATTTCTCTAATGCCTTTTGTGTGACAATAATACTATGCAATGTTTGTTCTTCTATAGGCATTTTCACTCAGTTATTACAAGTTGAGAGAAATAAAAATAATACAGTGAAGTGTAGGTAGTGAATGCCATCCTCATGTACAATATGAACCATAAGTGGATTTAAGTATTTCTGAAAATCACACACATTTTATTTTCTAGAATGACAGCTCATTTCAGTCTTTATGTGGTATCCATGTTTTTCTGTTTCTTAAATATTTAGAAGAATACTAATAACAATGGAAAATCCTTTTGTCATCACCATGTTGGTCCAAATATTGAATGACTTCCCAAGTTGTTTTCAAAAGCTAATAGCCTGAAGTCTAGACAGATATTTCAGTGATTAAGTCAACTACTCTGTCAATTCAGCTAAATAAATTGGGTATGACTAACTCATTTTGATATCACCTAACTCAGCTTATTGCCTTGTCCAAACATAGTAGACACTAATAAATATTTATTGATTTAAGTTGCTGGTTCTTTAAAGTGAAATGTACTCAAGTTGAAACTAGACCAAGTAATTTTGATAATACATGAGAAATGCCTAATACCCCCTATTAGGTCCTTTCCAATTCATGTGCACCTTCCTTTGATTACTGAGTTTCATTTGTTCCTGTTTTATTATTGAGCATGGATTTAGATTCATGCTGGCAAATTGCTTTCCCAATATCTGTCATCTATTTTGTTTTAATAATTTCTCAATGATTTTTAATTCACCTTTCCAATGTGTTTGTTCTAAGTATCCCTCTGTTGTGAAACAGCATTACACATTATTTGTAAATGATTTTAGAAAAAAAATAAACATCATGGATGCCAATGAGAAAGTGCTTCTTACCAGTACATGTGTTTCATTAATAAGTGAATTTACTTTGAAAAGGAAATCATTAATGTTTTCACTCCTATGAGACAATAACTCTGCAAGAGTTAAATTGGATCAAATAATGATTATATGAATGGTAAGAGTATACAGATTAACCATGAAATTATTACTTCTGGGAATCTGATTTACTACTTTTTAATTTTAAATGTGAGAGCATAATATCTAAGGATCAATATATCTGAGTAAAGAATAAGATTAACATTATTACTCAATATGCTTGTCTATTAGCAAGGAAGAAGTGTTTTTTTTACAACCTTAATTATGCAATTAAGAAATTTATTAAAATAGCTACATATTGGATAATATTTCTTTCTCTCTTTTTTTTTGAGGTACTGGGGATTTAACATTTAACTCAGGGGCATTCTACCGCCGAGCTATACCCCCAGTCCTATTTTTTTTTGTTCTTAATTTGAAACAGGGTCTCACTAAGTTGCGGAGTGCCTCACTAGGTAGCTGAGGCTGGCCGCGAACCCGGATCCTCCGGTCTCAGCCTTCCAAATGCTGGGATTACAAGTGTGCTCTACCATGCCCAACTTGTAAAATCTTTCTTGATCCTTTATATTTTGAATTCCAGTAAACTACCACTTCAAACCACTGAGGGCATATACTTCCATTATATAATCTATATTTTGTCATTGTAATCAAAATATGTTATAAAATGTTTTCTATTTTTATATTACACAAATACAGAGGCACTATTCAAACAGCTGAAGTTGAAGTTGCCTTTATCACATTCATTGCCAAATGTGAGAAAATGTATAACTGATATATGTAAAAATAAGATTGATATTTTTTACCCTTTCTTTCTGTAAAATTAGACATGAAGAAGAATACATGTATGCTCAGGATTCTCTGAATAATTTTGCTATGATATATGAACATTCAGTGTATCATTGAGACACAGAATCTGTGTTGGTCCTATAGTACTTCCCTTAGACTCAGAATTTCCATAATGTTCCAAGATCTAAGGGTAGTACTAAGTCACTCTTAAAGATCCTTAGGTTCTTGAGCCTGGCCAGGCCCAACAGTCCCATCTGGGTAGGGTGTCCCAGGCCTGATCCAGGACCCACATCAGCCCAGGCCTGGCTTCTGGGACACTCTGTGGGCACTCTCCAATGCTTTACTCCATACATTAGGCTGACCAGATGCCTCAGTTGCTCTGAACTCATCTCTAGAGTAAAGACATATAACAATAACTAAAGACAGATTAATAAGAGGAAAGCATATATATTTATTTAATACAACTTTTATATACATAGGAACCTTCAGAAATAAAAGATACATAGAGGAAATAAGTTCTGGTGTTCCTTAGCACAATGAGGTGGCTAGTTCACAATAAACTATTATATACTTTATGAAGATTTAGAAAAGAGAAGCTCAAAGGCTCCAAACATAAAGCAGTGATACGAAATGGAAATACTAATTACCCTGATTTGGTCAGTAAATGCATATGTTGAAATAGCACACTATATCCCATTACTTTGTACAATAAATACATGTGAATAAAAATAAAATGAAGTAATATTATAATATTATCATCTGGAAAATAATGCAGATGTCATAGAGTTGCTATAGCTGCTTAGCAAAAACAGAAGATTTACAGCTGTGTTATTCTATCTGTCCTATAAGAAATATTTATCCCAGACAACTGATGTTCTCAGATTAGTGGCATTCAATCTTATTTCAAAGAGTCAAAAGTGTTTCCCTCCCTCTCACAAACATCCTTCCTGATCACAAAATATACCAGAAGGTCCTCCTATATGAAATCACCAGAAGCCATTGTATATTTTCAAGGTGCTGCCTTCTCTCCAGGGTGAGGGAGGGGCCATTAGTTTTACTTGGCCACATGAAAGAACATAGCATACACTCTCGACCCTGAAAGAGTAGATAGCTTAAATGTATTTCATAATATATTTCTTATAAGAACTTACTTTAAAAACCTATTAATAAACCCTGTACCTGAGAATCCAGGCCGCCAACTGATGTCCCAGGGGAAACAGGAATTGTCTCCAGGAAGAAACTGAACTGATCCTGACCCTTGCTTCTCTGTCTTTTACCTTGCTGTCTTCACTTTATACAAACATTCCCTCATTAAGTGACCTCTGCCAGGGGAGATATGAACACATCAAATAATTGTCATTTACTTTGCTCCAAGAATAACCAAGATTGTTGCTGGTCTCAGCTTAAGAGCCCCTCCTTCTCTATCTTCAGTAGCTTTGAAGACAAGCTGAGCTGAGTGTGTTTGTTTTTTACAGACTTTCCTCAGGCCTTACACAGTAGAAACATGAGTAGAAGCAAGTCAATCATTACAAGGCAAGAAACATTTTTCTGGAGTCAGCTACCACTTTCTGAGGAAATAGACAAATATTGCTTGCTTATCTGGGCAGATGGAGCCCAAAGATTGTTTATTCAGAGTTTTCTGAAATCTCAGATAATTCTAATTTGCAATGTATTGAGAACTACTATTGTAGAGTAGTTTAGTAGTGCTTTTATCTCTACATGGTAAAAAAATATAATCTTTTTTATCCAAGTGAGTAATTCTTTTGAAACTTTTACAGGCACAAACTTACTTATAAATCTCATTACATATAAAATTATTACATTTGACTTACAAAATACTGTAGTTCTTGTGATGTTCAAACACAAATTTCACTGAATTTTTTGGGGGGAGTACTGGGGATTGAACCCAGGGGCATTCTACCTCGGAGGTACATCTTTATTTTGAAACAGACTCTCACTAAGTTGCAGAGGGCCTCACTAAGTAGCTGGGGCTGGCCGTGAACCCAGATCCTCTGGTCTCAGCCTCCCAAGTACTAGAATTACAAGCGTGTACCACCACAGCTTCACTGAATTTTAATTAAGTGGACTCATTATTGCATGGACCTGTCAACATTCTCTTGAAAAGCAGAGTAATTCTAATTTTCATATGTTTTTATTTATCCATAATTGGACCCTATAAGAACCTGAAGATTCTTGTAGAATTGCACAACAAGGAGATTTAGGACTATGCTAGGAAAGTTTCCATAGCCCTTACCTTCCAGTCTTGGCAAAGCCCTCTCAAGACCAAGCTGCAGGATTACCTTGCAACAGGTGGGAGGCTAACCTGGCTGACTGATAAACAAAACTGGGAGCTGGTAGGCTTAAGAGGAGCACAACCAACTCCCAGGCTTGTATTTATCCAATCAATAAATGCCACATGTCTCTTGAATAACTGTTGTTTAAATTCATTTCTTTGTGGCAGAACAAAAGGTGTATAATAAAAGCAGTGGTGTTAGAGAACTCATTAGAGGCAATAAGGAGAAAGCAGGTTTTAAGATAATCACTCTTAGGGAGACAGCATCTCAACCATCTTTTGACTCACAATAATATCAGTAGGCAGCGTGGTGGTTAGGCAGTGCCATTTGCTTTGTATGTAGAAAGATTACAGAAAGGAGAATAATCAATGGATTCATGGCAGAAAATCTCCATGGTTCGTGCAACCCTTTTCATGAAATCTTTTGTTCCTAATTCGTTTTTTTGGTAATATGAATCTCCTCCAGTGCCTTTCCCTGTTAGCATTTGAGGAGTGGTTAGCCAAGCAGAAAGGCCACAGATCAAGTCTATTGTCTGCTGGCAAAGGCCCCATTGAAGCCTAATGGACATAGGAATCTAGCAAAACAAAGAATCCTTAGTGTCTTGCACAAATGAACTCTACATCAGAGAAGGCCAAGTGAGTCATTTTGATTATCTGAAAAGGTAATGATTAGAAGGTGAATCTATTCTGAACCAAAAGTGGAAAAGAAGAGAGTTAAACGGGGGCGGGGGGGTGAGAAGATGTTAAGAACGAAGAAAATAATGGAACTTCTTACTCTGCAATGTTTCCCCAAAAATCTTTTGGAAAAAAAATGTGAGATAAAGCTTAGTATCTCTGCGTATAGAGGTCTATCATACCTGTTGTCTACACTGATGCAGAAATTTCCTAAGAGCAAGACTGGGTGCATCCATCTTTCAACCTTTTAAGGTAGGTGATATTTCAGCAAGTAAGAGCATAAAGAGATTTTCAGCTTTGTTGCACAAGTGGTTTATCTTTTTGCATATAACTTCTAGAAATTAAATAATCTTTCCTTTAAAATCTTAACTATTATTTCATTTGAATTTATGATCTTTGTTTTGGCTTTTTTTCTTATTTCTATCCCTAACTGTTAAGATGCGCTTTACTTAATACTACGCCAGCAATATTGTGCTTTCACTATTGGTATAAGGCTGCAGACCAAGAGCTGGATGCTGTGATGGTTAGATATTTATCACGTAAAAACATTTAGTCACCAAAATTAAGAAAAGCAAATGAAAACATAATCTAAACCTGAGAAAGGGAATTTGACCATCACCAGGAGGTACTTACTCAACCTGCAACAACCACAGATGCTGCCATCCGTGTGTGTGTGTGTGTGTGTGTGTGTGTGTGTGTGTGTATGTGTGTGTGTGTGTGTTGCTGGGGATTGAATCGGGGGCATTCTACCTCTAATCTCCTTCCCCAGACCTTTTATTTTGATACAGGGTCTCACTAAGCTGCTGAGGGTCTCATTAAGTTACCAAGGCTGGCCTGGAACCTGCACTCCTCCTGTTTTAGTTTCTCTAGTACTGGAATTACAGATGGGTGCCACTAGGCCCACTACCATCCATATCATTTACTGATTACTCCACTATATGAATTTAAGGTCATTTAACAGTCTCAAAAATATTCTGGAGGATAAAAGTATTTTTATTATTTTATGAGTGATGAATTTGAAGCTAAGAGTATACCAGTGACTGGCTAGCAGCCACAGGTCAAGGAAATTAAACAACAACTAGAAGGCCCTGCAAGGAAAGCCTTCCTGATCTCCCTCCAATGGTCACTCCTGATGAGTCTTTTCCTCTTCTCCATCCTACAGACGCTGTTTACACCCTGTCCCTTCAGAAACGCCTACTGAAAAAAAGGTGTTTAAAGTTCCCAGCCTGTGAAATCTAGGACTGCAGTCAGAAAATGACATTTCATTCAGCTGGTTTCCTTCTCACAGATCCCACTTAACGGATTCCTATAAAGACTTAGAGAATGAAAAGTGCAATGAGGTAGACAGACATGCTCACGGCGGGGGATTGACTTGCTCCACTGCTGTCCTTCTCAAGGATTCTATAAGAACCACAGCAAAACCAGTTCTGCTCAAAGATCTTCCTGCATCAGTGCAGCTCTGGAAGAAGTGTGAATCCTGTGCAGCTTTCTTCCAGAAGGGTGTTAATCAAGCAAACTCAGCTGTTTGGGTCAGATGGAAGTGAGCTCTATCTGTGGCACAGGCCTTGCACTAGTTTTTCTTTGACTTTCCCATCGCTACTTGTGGGCTTCCAGATTTAGCAAAGGAAAACAAAGAAAGCACAATGGAATTTTAATTTCAGTTAAAAAAATAAATAATTTCTTCTTGTAAGTAAATGTGAATTTCACATAAACAATGTTTATCTGAAATAACAAATATTTTTACATGAAATGACAAACATTTATATGAAATAAGTTATTTTTTCACTTTATTATAATTATGCATAATGCCAGGCATGGTGGTGCACACCTGTAATCCTAGTATTTAGGAAGCTGAGACAGGAGGATCACAGGTTCAAGGTCAGTCTCAGCAACTCAGTGAGAACCACAGCAACTAAATGAGACCCTGTTTCAAAATAAAAAAATAAAATAAAAAGGGCTTGGGGTATGCGTCAGAAGTAGAATGCTCCTGAGTTCAATTTCCAGGACAAAAAAAAATACATAACAGTGGACATATTTTTTGTGACATATTTGCTTATGCAGGATGACACAATTTAGTCAACTTCTTTCTTCTTTTCCCTCCCCCTTGATAACTCTCCTCCCTTCTCCTTGCATAAATGCTTTTCAGTGTAGATATGAGCTTGCAATATCTGGGGTATTCTTACACTAAAACGTAATTTACAATGAAAAATTATATACTGTTCACCTGAAATTCAAATTTAACTAGGTATTTTATTCTTGATCTGGAAAACATAGAACTTATTATGATGATGAGTCCACATAGAACCTGGAATGATCTATTTTTGTAAATAGATCTTTCCTTTAAAATAAAAAAAATAAGACACGTGGTAATGCACGAGCATATTTATTTTCCATCTATTTTGAGTATCATTATGAAGAAACTAAAAGGTATGTCAATTGGTGTCCCATTTTCTTTGTAATGCTATTATGACTTAATTGTAATTTAATTGCTATTTTATTATTTATTGTATCAACTCTTGTGGAATATTTCTGGATATTCATGCAGTCAGTCAGTTATTGAGTGCTGTGTACAAGGCATTTAAATCCTACCTTAGGGATTCAAAAATGAATATGAACCAGACATTATCTTTAAGAAATCTCAACAGGAAAAATAAGATGGAAACCAAAAGATAATACAAGGCATCATTAAAACCTAAAACAAAACAAAAATCAAACAAACAAAATATCCCTCCTACTAAAACAGTATAAGTACCTGAGCATTCAGGATAAGGATTTTGTCAGAAGGCAGGGGCAGGGATGGTGGTGACAAATGAACCTCCTCTCAGGCCATGTTAATGAAGGAAAAACTCGCAGTCAGAAATCACTCCTGAAAATTAAGTCACTTTGGTATTTATTCATTTTTGTTACCAATATGTCCCAAGAATGACAAATTGGTATACTAACCTTCCTAATGTAATAATTATTTTTAAACACAAAGAATGGCTAATGCCCTCTGTGATGTGGTGTTTGTGTGTGTGTGTGTGTGTGTGTGTGTGTGTGTGTGTGTGTGTGTGTTACTGGGATTAAATCCAGGTGTGCTCTATCACTGAGCTACATCCCTGGCCATTTTTATTTTTTTGTTTTGAACCAGGATACCAATTTGCTGAGGGTTTGACTAATTTGTTGAGGCTGGTTTTGAACCTGGGATCCTTCTGTCTGAGCCCAAGTATGGGGATTGCAGGTGTATGTCACCTTGTCCAACTTGATTATAATGAATAGATAGCCTTAAATACCTACGAGTAACTTTCATTAAGCATTTTTTTGTATTTAAGCATTAACTCTGTACCACTTTCTCGGTGCCTTTTTAAAGTCAATAAAGTGCAAAAACTGTATGTATTAGATGACTTCTGTCTGGGAGAAGCGTCAACTTCCTTAGGGATTCTGAAACGCAGAGAGCTGTGCCAGGTAGCTCATCCTGCTGCCACGCATTCCCGAGGTTGGCGGTGGTTAGGAGGAGCTGTTGGCCAGACATTTCAGCTCACAAACTTCCCAACTTGCAAAGCCGCACTGTTTGCACTTTAGCTAGGGGTCTTGAAGTTTCGCTTCTCCATGCTTATTGGGTTTACACTGTGTGAACCGGGGCTGCAGAGGGAAATTGCTGCTGCTCTCATTATCGCATGTCTGGATTTGGGCTCCTGCTGAAGTATTTGGTTTGTTGACTTCAGCACCAGAATTCATTTCTTTCTGCTCTCTCCAATTATTGCTGCTTCCTTTTGTTTATACAGCTCCAAGGGACTCAAAGATATGCCTGTGTCATTAATTGTCTCAACATCCTTACCTAATAAAGAAGGTGACTCTGTGAATATCAAGAAGACCCAATGAATGTTCATCAGGTTTTCTATTTACCCTTCATTTAGCCAATCCCATTAATGTTTTAATACAAAATGAATCCCTGAACAATAAAGGTAAATCTAATATGCAGACTAGTCATTTATTAGTCAAAATATCATTTTGCTACCAAGGTCAAGTCATTTCAAGGGCAATAGACATTTTCCTAGAAGGCTCTGGGGAAATTTCAGTTATTCCAGTTTCATCTATGCAACATTTTTCCTTATTATTCATCACGAGTGAGTCATAGTCACATAAGATTACCCAGAACATTTTAGCCATGCATGCATATCCATGCGTATAGCCGCAGACCCAGGTGTCTGTTAACACAGGAATGGATAAAAAATGTGGTATATACACAGAATGAACTTTTACTCAGCAGTAAAGAAAAAGAAAATTATGGTATTTTGAGAAAAATGGATGGAACTAGAGAATATTATAAGTAAGATCAGCCAGTTTTAGAAAGTCAAGGATCATGCCAGGTGCCAGGAATCTGAGATGGCAGGATCACAGGTTCAAAGCCTGCCTCAGCAGTTTATTGAGACTCTGTTTCATTATAAAAAATAAAATAGGGCTAGGGAAAGAAAAGAAGGAAGGAAGGAAGGAAGGAAGGAAGGAAGGAAGGAAGGAAGAGAGGGAGGAGAGGGAAAATCAAGGGTTATAGGTTTTATCTCATATGTGGAAGCTAGAGAGAAAACAAGAAACAAAAGGGAATTTAGATAAATGAGGAAAGATTATTGAAAAGAAATTGGGGGAGGGAAAAAGGAGAACTAATGAAGGAAACATTTCAAATAATGCTAGATCAATCATGAAGATATCCCACTAATATGCGCACAAAGAGGTGGAGGGGCAGTGAGGTGGGGCTTGGAGGAAAATACACCAAGATCTGCCTGCAGGTATGTTTGTATCACTTTGAACCTCACTATGATGTATAATGCAGTGCACCAACAAAATTATGAAAATAATAACATTAGACCATGAATTCAATTTTAGCAACCATTTTTGGAAGGTGGAGTTCACTGTTATTACAGGTTAAATTGTAAATATTGTGCATATATAAAGGGATTGTCAGTATTTGCTTTCCAATTAACTGATAAAGCCTCTTGGAATTTCAATACAACACATGAGAGGGCTTAGAGGGAAAAGTATCTTTGGATGTCTAGTTTAATAGGATTGTTCCCTGATAGTTGGGATTACCTTGTGTTCCAGTACAATTCCAAACAAGAAATATTTGTCACATTTAATTGTCATTTTGGCGTTATAACTAGGTATTAAATATATTTACTCCAGTCAAGCATTAAGATAAGCTTTTTGCCTCACAAGGACTAGGGAAAAGCATGCCATATATTTCATAATCTGCCGACCGAGTGGTTGTCTGTAACCATGTACTTCTGATGGCCTTTGGAAATGACATCTTAAATTTTATATGCGTGATCAGTGTCAAGCAGTGTGGATTGCCACTTGGGATCCATCAAAGTAGGACACCGCTGGGCCTTTTCTCTGCTTAAGAAACAGAACCTGATCTTGATCCTAATAGCATCTGTGTAGTATTACCTAATGTGTTTAAATGCTCCTCTTTGGGCCTGCAATCTTTTTCATATTCTACACAACTCTTATCTCCTAAGGGTGCCACTCTTGCTTAGAATGAGATAAAGTGTCTTCCTGACTAATGATTTATTCATAAGAATTGTGGATTCTTCCTTATAAAAGTTTAGGTCTCCCCCTACCCCAGCATTTATACTGAGCATTAGAGAAAAATACAGGACAGAAAGGAAAGGAATGACATGATTTTTTTAAACCCCATTGTCTTCCTATCATCTCTTCTTTCTATTTTTAAAATTACAACCTTTCTCCTGGGAAAAAGAAAATGCTTTCTTTGCATTGGCTAAGTGTAAGTGTGGCTATGTAAAGGTCAGGCTACAGAAAAAAAAATGTAGCTTTTTTTTTTTTTTAGATTGGGTGCAAGTTTCCACAGTGCACCAACTTTTTTCTGTACCAAGATAAAAATAAAGTTTCTTTATCTCTGTGAGTGAGTGAATGGGGCTGAGGTTCTTACTCAGGGACTGTCATCTCAGAAAAACTTTCAAGTATCAGGATAGGAGAGAATTCCACATTTTGCAGCTGTTGTTACTGATGAGATATTGATGCATAAAATGAGATATTGATGCATAAGAAGTGAGGAAAGTTTAAAGTCATTGTGCTCCTATTATAAAAAATAATGACAGTACTGAGATGATGAAATACTTAGTGCCTCAAAACAATCCCTAATGAAGAGTCCAAACTTGCAAACAGGTAGATGGATGTAGAGCCTCAGAGATTTGGAGAAGTCCCTAGAATGCATCGCCTTTCCTCCCCTGTGCCGATTGCATCTCCACACACAAATGCATGCATGTCAGTCATTAATACTATTAACATTTATAGTGATCTTAAGGACTGCTTTATTGAAGCTAGCCAAAACATAAATGCTATTGAGATTGGCAATGCCCTGCATAAACAGCCATGTATCAACTCAAAACTATTTTACACTCTGTGTGTATGTGTGGGGATGGTATTGGGGATTAAACCCAGGGGCATTCTACTTCTGGGCTTTATCTCTGGCCCTTTTATTTTTGTTATGTTTTTATTTTTGTGGTACTAAGGAATCAAACCTATGGCTGTTCTACCTCTGAGCTATACCCCAGCACCATTTTATTTTTTATTTTGAAACAAGGTCTTGCTGTATTGCTGCATCTGGCCTAAAATCTGAGATCCTCCCGTCTTAGCCTCCCAAGTACTGGGATTACAGGCACATAGCATCCCAACCTACTGATTTTTAATTTTTTTTTTAAACAGAGTCTCCCTAAGTTAACTGTGCACTGACGTCAATCCTGTGATTCATCTTTCTCAGCCTCCCAAGTACTGGAATTACAGGTGTGTGGTAACATGCCATCATTTTCACTCTGTCTTTTAAGAAGAACTCTAAGTCAATGGAACAGAAGAACTCTGCTTCTCTAAACTGAGGAAGAAACCCAGAAAATGGGTTGTGGGAGATCTGTAATCTAAGGAGCTGGGAGATAATCAAACTCTACAGAGGTTAAGTCTGGAACCAGAGGTAAATTCTGAGCCCAGAGTGGGTGGTGAAGGAGACCAGGCAAGATGGAAAGGATAGGGCCAAGAAAGGTAAATAAGATAGAAGGGTCACTGAATTAGGTAACACAGTGCTAGAAGTCTCTGAGCCATCTCAGGGTAAGAATTGACCAGCCAGTGGGAAAACGTGCACCCATCTTCTCACACATTTATGAGATGATACCGTTTAGATATGAATCATTATGCCTGCAAAAAATGCACTGTTAAAATACTACTTTGTATCATCTAGTGATCTAGCTTTTAGAACTCAGAATTAATCATGGGGAAACAATCACCTCTAGAAGTCTTTTCTACTGACTAAATACATGTGAGTTAAAATTAGTACAAATGGGTAACAAGAAATGATTTCCATATTTTACTGACAAGTAATGTTAGGAATCATTATCCTAATGGTTTATGAACTTTCTTGTATTACCAGATGACATTCCAGAGTAATATTATGATCAGAAGCAGACTCTTTCATGCCCATGTGACATAAGCAACAGGGTTCTATAGAGCTTCCGGCATGTGTGTGTGCTTAGAATAGATCATTGTTGTCTTGTTAGAACAAAACAAGAAAAAGAGAGTTTGAAACTTATTACTGACAAACTGTACATAGTCAGAGGGCCCTGGAAAACCATTGTCATCACTATAAATTATTTTCCCAATTAGTTTTGTTGTGTGTTTGTGTGTGTGTGTGTGTGTGTGTGTGTGTGTGTGTGTATTACTGAGGATTGACTCCAGGAGCATTCTACATCTGAGCTACATCCCCCAGCCATATTTTATATTTTATTTTGAAACAGGGTCTCATTAAGTTGCTGAAGGTCTTGATAAGTTGCTGAGACTGGCATTGAGCCTACAATCCTCCTGTCTCAGCCCCAACTACCAAGATTATAGGCATGTGTCACCATGCCTGACTTCCCAGTTAGTTTCTTTAAAGTGAAAAAGTTGTCTCTATCCCTGAAGAATGATAAGTAGTAATGCACTGGATGCCAGCAGGAGAGGAGGCTGGAGAAAGCAAGAGTGGACCCCTTCCTTCTTCACCCAGGACTACCCTTTTTGATAACGGCATAATTACTACATTGTGAATGTTAAGGTTATTTAATAGTTTAGAGTTTGTCCAGAAAATTGTCTGAGGGAAGAGACAAATTGTGTCTCTGAAACAGAAAGTGGACATGAATAAGTTGGAATAAAATATGAACATTTTTTTGTACTGGAGATAGAAATCAGGGTCATTCTACCCCCAAGCTACACCCCTAGCCCTTTTTATTTTATGTTTTGAAACAGGGTCTTGCTAGGTTGCTAGGCTGACCTCAGCCCCCCAAGTACTATGATTAAAGGTGTGTGCGCCACCATGCTCAGCAAAACGTGACCTTCTTATCCTATCTTCCCCTTATCACTATGACTTCTATGTCTCTGGGTGGAAAGACCGGGGCAGAACACTCTTTGTCAGGGCCAATAGGAAGAAGCTCAGGGATCAAAATGAAGAAGATGGATCAAAATGACTAGTTCACTGGAAAGAGTTTGGCCAGAGGAGACTATGGTCCCCAAGGAACAGGTGACACCAACCCATATGAGTTGCAGGGGGGAGGCATAGCTTCCCTAGTCCCAAAGAATTGTGCAGCCTTGTGCCCCCTAGCTCCTAAGCCTGGAAGTGGTATGCCCTTGTCAGCAGAAGAGACTTGGGGGCACACAGACTTCCTCTTGGATCTGCAAAGTGATGGGACTTGTGAGAGTGTGTGATCATGATTTGAGTACTGCAGGATTTGGACTCCAAGTTCAAGCTGAAAAACACTAGAGGGAATGCACTGAGATGTAACCCTACAAATAATAGGAGAACCCAGTGAGTTTCAAATGTATAAAACACCCCTGAATATTAACAAATATGGTTTATATAATTTAAAATTCAGTGGAGATATTTTTTAAAATAAGTCATTAATGTGAAAGGATAGAATAATTCAATAAATATGCTTATTTTAATAAATATAGATTTATCATATCAGACATTATGTTTACATGTATCAATGACATAGTTACAAACATCAGATACTAGTCAACAAAGAAAACTTTAATAAGAGCCGGGCGTGGTGGCGCACGTTTGTAATCCCAGCATTCCGGAGGCTGAGACCGTAGGATCCGGGTTCGCGGCCAGCCTCAGCTACCTAGTGAGGCACTCTGCAACTAAGTGAGACTCGGTTTCAAAATAAAGAATAAAAAAATATATAGGACTGGGGGTGTAGCTCAGAGGTAGAATGCCCCTGAGTTCAATCCCTAGTACCGCAAAAAAAAAAAAAAAAAAAAAAAACAAACAAACAAAAAAAAAACTTTAATAAGTTTTTCATAACAGAGCTTTTTTTCTAGGACTTACCTGATCAACAAGATGTTTGGAAATCAATTATTTTTAAAATATTCAAAACACAGTAACAGCAGGGTGTGGTGGCACATGCCTATAATTCCAGTACTTGGGAAGCTGAGAGAAGAGGATCGGAGGTTCAAAGCCAACCTCAGCAATTTACAGAGACACTGTTTCAAAATTAAAAAATAAAAAGGGCCTGGGGATGTACTTCAGAGGTAGAATTCCCATGGTTTCAATACCTAGTATAAAAAACAAACCAACAAACAAAATTCATAGTAACTCGTGAAAATTAATAATCTCATAATTAACATTTAGAATAAGTGAGAAATACTCTACAAAGGAGAAAAGGGATTATGTGAACATTATTAAATCAGACCTTTTTTTCTCAACCCAGCCTGTGAAAAGAGTGAACAAAGAAACATGGAGGGTAGAAAGGCTCAGAGGAGACTGTTCTTCAAGTGACACGACCTTGAGGTGGGGTATCCCGGGAAGCAAAGTTGGAAGAGCACAGGCATTCACTCCTGCAGGCCTGTTTCTTGAGAGCATTAGGTACCTGTCTGTGATATGTGTCCATTGCTGTATTTCAATGTGTTCAAACTTGAAATTTATTATTAGTCACATATGATACTGCCTTTGGGGAAAGGTGTGTGTGTGTGTGTGTGTGTGTGTGTGTGTGTGTGTGTGTGTGTGTGTGGTGCACATTGGCAATCTTCCTCAAAGGTACTTTTGGAAGCCAAGGTATTTGAAGCGAGATTACAGAAAATGTACTGAAGGGAGAGGATTTTCTTAAATATCAGATATCCACTTGACTTTAAGGTAAGAGAAATTCTTTGGTAAGAGTTAAGGAGGATAATTCAACAGTCACAATTCCTCCTGGGAAAATTTTGCCTCTGAAGCTCCAAAATCTTAGATTTATATTGTGTTTGCTTAGAAGCGTCTACATATCTAAACCAGAAAAGAATGTCCATGGGAAGTTCTACTGCTCTGTTCATACACTTTTCATTCACTTTCAGTTCTTGGGTTAGCTGCTTGTTTCTTCCTGTTTTCTTATCAGCTCTAGTCATCATTTAAAACATGTCTCTGTGACTAGTTGCTTGCTTTTAGAAAGCACCAAAACCTGTGATCTTTACAGGAATTTTCTTCCATTATCATTGTCAAGTCTTCAAATTTAGGTACTTACCTCCTGTTATGGAGATTACATAGGTGGACATATTCCTACCCAGATGTTCCACATGATTGTCCAAGACAGCAAGTTGACAAGAGCCAAAGAATTTGGAAAAGAAGCTACAGTAAGTTAATAACCAGTATGGAAGAATAGGCAAAGCTATTCCAAAAGCCATTTTGTTCTTTTGGAGCTCCACATTAACAAATAAGGCATATTCTCTGAAAAGATACAAGGTCATGAAAAATCCTAATGACATTACAAAAATAATTTCCCAATTTTCAGGCCACTGTGTTCTGGAGAATTATATCATAAAATGCATTGCCATTAAGTTCTCAAGCATCTGTTTAGATCACGGAAGAAAAAAAATTCATTGACATGTTATCAGGATCTTCTTTGTTGGTCAGATTCTTGATTCACACCAGCCTGGTGTAGCTCTCTGGTGTTCTAGACAGTGATCAGAGTTTGCTCTGATCCAAACTGCCAGAAAAAACATGAGTGATTTCCATATGAAAATTTCAAGGAATATTTGTATTAGGTAAGGTATTAGCTAAGGTTGCATTAATGGTTCAATCCAAATAGACACTTTTTCTTTCTAACAAAAAGTCCAAACAGAGCAATTCTGCTCAGCTGGCACCTCTATTCCAATTGATGTTCCATAGGAAGTTGGTAGCCCCCAAACTTTACCTCTGCTATGTTTAACAGGAAGATTTGAGGGCTTCTTGGGGAAAGATCCCTTTTCTAGCCTCAGAAAGAGGCAAAATCATAGACAGTCCCTCCTCCAGGGATGCAGCCCTAGACTGGGCTGGATGGCAGCTAGCATTTCTCAGCTCTCCTTTCATTTGCTGGAAATTAGCCACATGATTACAGGGGGGAGGTGGGGAAATACAGTCAAGCTGTATGCTAAGGAAAGAAAAGAAATAGGTTTGGTTAATATCCGGCAGGCTCTCCCACCATAGTCTTACCAAATCATTTTTGGTCACTATTTTCTTCAGAGCTGGAAAAAGTCCTAAAAATCAATGCAATCTACTGCTAACTTAGAAAGTATTCTGTAGATAAAACCACATGTAAATGACCATTAAACTTATATTCTATATTAAACAACCTATTCTGAAATTTTCCGATGTATCTGTAATCTTCTCATATGGTTTTGTCATATTTTTTACCCTTTCTGTCTGAAGATTAGGTTTTATCCTTTGGCTATTGTACCGTTCATCTCCAGAAAAGCACTAAATGCAGAGTTTATACAGCTAAGCTAGCCAGGAAACTGGATAAGATCAGTGCAATTTCTCCCTTTGCTAAGGGCTTTATATCACGGAATGCTCCATAGCTTCCACTTGGCAAACTAAAATTGCTGCTGCCCTGGCATGAACCCAGGACAAGGTGATAGGTCAGATAGTGAGATGGCTGTTTATCCCCACACCAGCCAGATGCTAACACCCAAACCCTGTGTAAGCATAAGCAAAAACAGGTGAAGTTTCAGCAAGTGTCAATCTAGCTGCCACTAGGCACTACCTGATATTTGTGGAGCCTAACATGGAAACAAAAACCTTCTGAGAAATCCCCTTTTGGTACTGCATTAGAAATTTCACATCCATCCTAAAATCACTTGCTGAACTATTTGAACTGGGCCACAAAAGTTTCCATCAGCAGAAAAGACAGCTGGGAATTTAGGTATTTATAATGCTGTTTTAGACTGTATTTGCTAAGACCCACAGAATGGATGATTCACATGTCTTCCTGCAGTTTCTGTAAGGATCTTCATGAGGTGCCTCATTTGAAAAGAAAAAAGATATTCCAGAAAGCAAAAGCCTAAATATCAAAATGATAGTCAAATATTAGAACTATTGAGATAAGTCGGGTGAGAAAACTGATATTTCTAGCATATGGTATGATATGCATTCAGTCCCTGCATGGATACTTACTGTACTATGCTGGTCTTGACAATCTCTGTCATGATCTGATAGTCCAGGCCTGGGGGGTCCATTGTTACGTCTCCAGCTCTCCCCTACCCGGGATGGGCAGGTCTAAGAAATCATCCAGTAATTCTACAACACAGGAATAGTATGAGATCTCATAAGGCCTTGCTTGTCACAAAGCAGCCTTTGAGGTCACTTTATGGTTTACTGAGTCTTCTTCTCTGTCTTCCAGTCTTTTTCTGACTTGGAGCTATTCCTCCAGCCTTGACCTGTTGATCTACCTGTCACCTTCATTTCTTTGTGTAGCCCAGGAAAAAGCCCTCATCATATTGCATCAACTTTTAAGTCCTGTCTTTCATCCCTATTTCTTACACAAAACCCAATATCAGTTCTACAACCTGACCAAAATTATCTTGACCAAGTTTTCTTACCCCGAATTTCATAATTTAAATATATCCTGTGTCTTTTCTTTCTTCTACTTCAAAACATACATGTCTTCTCTACCTTTCCCTAAAATCTAATATCTACTCTCAGTCAGAAGGTAATTAAATAACATGACAGATAAACTTTAAAATGTGTTTGTGTACTTATAGATAAATGTGCACTGTTCACTATTCCTTAAGGAATGGGTTTGCATAAAATAGAGATTCTCCTGAACAAAATATTTTAACAAAGCTGGGAGCTATAGTTGTCAAGACATCTGGCATTGTGGCAAGCTCGTAGATGCTTGAGGAAAGATAAGGTTTATAGTGTCCTTTAAATAACGCTCTCTTCTTAAATCTAGAGGCACCACTGTCTCATAATTTTTTCTTAAAAAAATAAAGATTTTTTGAACAGTATCCACCTTTATATTTCTAGATTCTTTCAAGTAAAGTGAGAATGATATTTAACTGTATTTTCTTCAATGCATTAATATAAGTACAAAAAGACTGAAATTGTGATAATTAATTTACCCTCTGCATGATTAAGAAATGCATGTGTACTTTTGGGTACCTTGCTCCTAATTCACTTAACTTATTTTTTAGTTAATCAGCAAATTAAAATAGTAGCAAATAGACTAAGAATTGCTATGTAATGAAGAAAAATCTGAATGTAGAGATGAAATTAGCAACAATGATTTCTGCATAAATAAGCAATTGAAGAGTAAAAATGAGAATTCTGTAGAATTGATAGAAGTCAATAAAAACCTCAAAGCAAGAAGAGTAGAGAGCAGTAAACATAGAGGGGCCTGATGGAATACTAGCTAAGATCAGTGAGACATTGATCACAGGGATACAGGCCCATTTGTAGTAAATTCCAATAATCAGAACGCTTTCACAATGGCAGACAATAAAAATTGAAATGAATAATAATGACTAAAAGTCACTAAAGAGTTCTGAATGTTTCTGGATCACTAAAATTTTGATTTTGCTCAGTATAATTTCAGGATTAAATGCATCTACTTCTGAATAAAGAAACTTAAAAATATTTCGTTTTGCAAGAGATATTTTGCTTAGAATCATAAAATTTTAGATATAAAAAATACCCTATTACAGGACCAAAGTTGAGGTAATTTGGTAGAAAACAGCAAACCACAGGGTAAAAGGGCTTGTCAGCAAGAGTACAAAATGGGGAGAAAATTTTTTGTGGTACTGGGGATTGAATCTTCTACCTCATATCTACACCCCCAGTCCTTTTTATTTTTTATTTTGAAACAGGGTCAGGGTCTCACTAGGCTTCTGAGAGTCTCTCCAAGGTGCTGAGTCTGGTCTCCAAACTTCAATCTTCCTGTCTCAGCCTCCCAAATACTGGGATTATAGGCATGCACCACCATGACCTGAAAATTAGGTGATATTTAAGGCCTGGGCTGTGGAGGTGAGGTGATAGGAGCCTAAAAAGACATGCCTCACATGGGCCCCAAGAATAACACACATGATTTGCCAAGTTTCAAACGGGAAAATTTATATGGCTGAATCCATCAGGTATATATCTACAAAAAACCAAAGACAGCTACCCAAGTAGGATGAAAAATAGGAGAGTGAGAATAGAAGGATACGACTATATACACCTTCCTCAAGGTCATGGTCTTCTCTCAGGGGACACTGTCTGGCTGATGGGATATCCTGATGTATTGCTTAGAAGGGCTCTTAGTGGTTTGGTCATCAAAAAAACCTCTGCCCTCTTCCTCACCTCATTTACCAATGAAGGAAATTAAACCTTAAGTACAGTGAGGTGTCCAGGGTAACATGTTTGGAAGCAGCTGGCTAGGACTTACATCCAAGTTTATATTTTCCTGAAAAATTATTTCTAGTCTAAAAAGCAGCTTCCAGGCTGGCATGCCTGTGGGCTTAAGACATCCAGTCATTCACTTAGTTCTTTTCTTTACTGAACATAAAAGTCAGCTGTGGCCAGGGAAGGAACCCAGAGTAAATCTCTGCTCTTTCTCTCTCATTCTCTGGACAATACACGTTATCTCAGATGACACGGCTTAGCACCCTTGGGCCAATCCCTCTGCTAGGGTTGAATGTGGAACGTTCCCTAGACCTCATGCAGACAAGGCAGCATGTTGGAGATGGGGCTTGGTTGCTGAGGAGTTGTCTCTAGATGTCTGGCCTTAGGGGTTATATATTTTCTCTCTCCCCCTTGCTATTTATCTTGCTTCCAGCCTCCATGATGATGTAGAGTGTGACAGCAAGTACCTCTCACCCTTCTCTCTCTCTTTCCCTCTCTGAGCTCCACAGACTATCTGCTCTACATGGACTGAACTTCTAAAATCTCCCTTCCTCTAAGTTGTGATGGCAGGAGTTTTGGATTACATTAGTGAGAACACTGGCTGAAACACCCTCCTTCTGAAAGCAAAAGGGAAAAGCTTCTGCACGGGAATGTAAATTACGCCAGCACACTAACTCAGTGCTCTCAGTGTTCAGAGGCAGATCTGGGCTAGTCCACACTAGGTCAACTGGAAGAACACACTGGCAGAGTTAGTTTGTCATCCTTAATCCCTTTCTAAAACTTTTAGATAGTGTCTATTATGTGCCTGATAATGGGACACAAGAAAAAAAATCTGGCCCTCAAGGAGTTTACATCCTACAAATCACTTTTCATTCTGATGAATGCAAACAATGGACTTGTTCTAAATTAATTTTGTAAATAGTCATTCAAGAGATTTACCTATTTTATGATATATCTGGACCAGATGGAAGTTCCATTCCTACTCTTCTGAGGAACCTCCACACCGATCTCCATAACTGCTGTACTAATTTGCGATCCTATCAACAGTGTATAAAAATTTCCTTTACCTGCATCTTCAGCAGGAGTTATTATTTGCATTGTTTTTATATTTACTATGTTTTTATTGGTGCATCGTAATTAATTATTCATCATAATGAGGTTCAGAGTGTTAGAAACATATACGCACATAGTACTTGGTGTGTTTCCCTGAATCCCACCCTGCTCGCTCCCCTCCCAATACAGTTTATTGGGGTTAGTATTAATTATTTCATATATGTACTTAGCAATATTTGAACTATTTCCTTCATCAAATCAATGAATTTTCTTTTAATAACATGTTGACTTTTTGAATAAGTAATATATGCACATGAACAAATCAACAATAATCAAATTACCTAACGAAACCTTCACTCATCCTGCTGTCCACGTTGGTCCACTTCCTCCCACCTCCTGCAGAGGTAACTATTGTCCATCCATAGATTTTAATCCATAGGGCCATTTTGCACTTTTGCACTGTAGGAGAAGCCACAACTAGATACTCACATTCCTTCTGATATATACAAATTTTGTTATATATGGCACAATGATTTTTACAACTTGCTTTTCATTTTGTTTGCTTAAAAATTTGAAAAGCTGGCTTCCATATTAGTATATAGAAAATATACTCATTTTTTTTTCACAGTACCTACTGATGGGTGGTTTCTCAAATATAGATGTTTTCCAAATGTAGATTCTCAAATGCAGGTGTTTTGTGCAGAGAAATTGAGACTACTAAACATGTCTGTTATCATCCAAACAGAGGCAAAATAAACCCCAGTTCCCCAACTCTGTAAAACACAGAACACTTACTCTTAAACATATTTCTCAATGTTTGAGGGCCAGAGGAACATTTGTATATATATATATATACTTGATTTGGGCATGGTGGCACATGCCTGTAATCCTAATAATTGGGAGGCTGAGACAGGAGGATTGCAAATTTGAAGCTAACTTCAGCAACTTAGCAAGACTCTCTTTCAGAATAAAAAATAAAAAGGGTGTGGTAGTGCAGCTTTGAGGTAGATTGCCCCTAGTTTCAATTGTATAGATAAGTCCCAGGCATAGATAAATGCCCAATAACCAAGAACTTAAAGAATCACAGAAATGACATCAGAGTTGATAAAAAGAAACTGTAGTTAAGCCAGAGCCTCAAAATCCCTGAAATTATTAGATAGCCTCAATTTTTTGACAGAAAGTCAGAGGCTAGCATGGCTTCCTATGAGTTAGTTTGGTCGAAAAATGTCAACTACAAGTGTCTACCTATTGACTCCTGGTAAACATGATATTCTTTGAGAAAGTACTGCAAATCAACTAAAATAGCTCTACTTCAAGTCTGACTTAACCCATGCTATTGCTGCAGGGGCTGAAGTTTTCTCAGCTACTGCCTGTTCAATCTCATTCCCTATCTCTTCACTAAGGAGTTAACATCACCCAAGGAAACAATCCTTTTAACAGAGGGCTTGGGGCTTTCAAAAAGGATTTGAGCCAATTTTTAAACAGTTTCATTAAGATACAATTTACTATCATCCAGTTCATCCCTTTAAAGTGTACAATTCAGTGGCTTTGAGTATAATCACATATTTGTGCAACTCTCATCACATTCAATTTTAAAACAAGTTATCACTTAAAAAATAAACTCTATACACATTAGTAGTTACCCCAAAGTCCCCAGTCTTTCCTTAACCTTTGTCAACCACAAGTTTGTTGTTATTCTGTCCCTATAGATTGACCTCCTCTGAACATTTTCTTATAAATGGAACCACATCATATTTGATTCTTTCTGAGTGACTTCTTTCACTTAGCATAAGATTTCCAAAGTTCATTCATGATGTAGCATGGATCTCTACTTCTTTTTTATTGCCAAATAATATGCCATTATGTGAATATACCACTTTTTGTTTATTAAAATTTATCAGTTATTTTGTCCATTGAATAGCATTTAGATTATCTCTACTTTTTTTTCTTTTACACATATGTTGCTATAAATACTTGTGTACAAGATTTAGGAAGATATATGGTTTTATTTTTCTTGGATATTAATCTAGGAATAGAATTGCCAAGGCACACATTAACTCTGTTTTTCCTTTTAAGAAATTGCCATACTGTTTTCCAAAGTGGCTACACCATTCTACATTCCTACAAGTTGAACCACTTTTAAGGCCTCATATCACATGTTACCTCATGTAACGTAGTGGCTTTTCTTTGACTTGACATTTTGCATCTATAAGAGTAACTGGCTAAGAAGCTAGATAAAATGGTAAAACTACAGAAGCAAAGTATCACACATTAAATCACTAAAGTGCTTCATTTCTCTCATTGCTTCTGTGATTTTATTTTCTGTTGACAATCCAGTTACATTTGTCCTCTCATCCTTCAGTTATAATTCATTTTATTCCTTTCTGAACCTTATCCAACAGTGTTCTCGGCATGAGAAAACAATTCACAGTACTGTGTATTAGTTACCACAGCACTAATAACTTTAGTCTCTGTATCAGGATGTTTGGCTATTGTCCTGCTGTTTTTATAAATGAACCTTAGATTCTCATTTATATTTTGACAGAAAAGGAATAAATGATACCAAACAAAAAAGTAAGCAAAAAATTTACATGAAATCATATTTCACTATGCTATCTATCATCCAAGAAAATAAAAAGTAAATAAAAGCAAAACTTAATGATACATATAGCTGCATGCACACTATTATTTGTAAATCTATAAATTCTTTAAGGTTAGGAATATAAGTTCTGTATTGATGTATCAATAAAGTAAAATTAATTATTTTCAACATGGATTACAATTTAAACAAATAATTGAATATCATTCTCTTCCTATGAGTCATATTAGAAAACTATACACTGCTGAGATACTTTTCTCCTTTCAATTTCAGAAATTTCTCCTTTGGCACTGTCTTCAGAATCCATATATTGCACTAAAAGCAATTTCACAGATATTTATTGGGTGTCAACCATCTGCAAGGCACTGTTCTAAACATTCTTTTGAAAGGACTTTAAAAGCTATTATTCTTTTGAATGTGCTCATTGAAGGCAAATATTCTTCCATGGATGGTGGATTTTATTTGGAGAAATGGTCAAAAGCTATTCAAAGTCAATACTGATGGATGAGGTAGGTAAGATCCATCGAGCAAGATGACATTCTTAATGGTCAAAATTATGTGTGACTATAAATTGATGAGGCTGATTTTCTTATGTGGCTCATTAGCCAGATTTGAAGAAAATTCTGCAAGAGAAGTTCCTGTAACATTTTGAGTAATGGCAGTAATGGTGAGGTGTGTGATGCCAAAGTACCTATTCTGATGGATGGCACTCTTTGGATATATTAGTGTGGCATGTTTTTAAAACACAGTCATAGCTTATAGTCACACATTACATATTGTCTAAAAAATACTAGACATTGTAAAAATGGTGACATATCCATAGCCAGGGTAATGTCGCTTTCCAGTCATTGTGCTTTCACCCCTGACAAGGATAGAAAACAACTGATGGCACTTATGACTCATTCTTTCTGCAACCAGAAAGGAGCTGTGTTTGAGTTATCTGTTGTAGCAAAAGAGCTGACCTGGAGGAAAACATTCCAGGTGTCAGGTGACTTGTCAGTGCTTGGATTATAGAAACTTCTCCAGGTGCCACTTCTTGTGGAAATATTGAATGAGATCCTAGCTCTTGTCATTTGTTCAAAGATTAGAATTGCTTTAATGGAGCTATGAAGGAATAAATCAAAATTGAGTGTTTTATGTTGACTACTTACTGCATTCTAAATCTTACCCAAATTCATTGCATTATACTCAACTTGAAAGCTTCTATTTAACAGCCTAGGCCAAGAATTTTAGATAAGGGATATTAGTTTCCTAGGACTGCAGCTACAAATTGCCACAAACTAGATCACTTAACACAAATTTATTACAAGTCTGGAGGTCCATAATCTGTAGCCAAGGTTGGCCAGGTTGGCGCTTTCTGGAGGCTAAGAAAGAATATGCCCCGTGCTTCTCTTCTAACTTCTGGTGGTCACTGGCAGTACTTTTGTGATGTTTGCTCATTTTAGTAGATCTATCACTCTCACTTCTGTCTGCATCCTTCCAGGACTTTCTTCCCTCTATATGTATTTGTGTCCAAAAATCTATTATAAATAAACAAGTCCATTATTTTGGGTAGATACCCAGAAGTGGTATCGCTGGATCATAAGGTAGGTTTATTCCCATTCGTCTGAGGGTCCTCCATACTGTTTTCCAAAGTGGATGCACAAGTTTGCAATTCCACCAACAATGTATTAGGGTTCCCACTTCTCCACACCCTTGCCAGCAGTTGTTGTTTGTGTTTTTTATGATTGCCATTCTGATTGGAGTTAGGTGAAATCTCAAGGTAGTTTTGATTTGCATCTCTCTGATTGCCAAAGATGTGGAACATTTCCTCATACATTTATTGGCCATTTGTATTTCTTCTTTTGTGAAGTGTCTATTTAGATCCTTTGCCCATTTTTTGATTGGGTTATTTCCTTTCTTGGCTGTGGTTTTCTTGAGTTTTTTGTATATCCTAGATATTAGACCTCTATCTGAAGAGTAACTGGCAAAAATCTTCTCCCACTCTGTAGGCTCTCTGTTGAGGTTCTTGATAGTTTCCTTAGCTGCACAGAAGGTCTTCAGTTTAATGCAATCTCATGTATTGATCTTCCTTTGAGATGCTTGTGCTTTGGAGGTCTTGTTGAGAAAGTTTTTACCTGTGCCTATGTGTTGAAGTGTTGGTCCTATGCCCTCTTCAAGTAGCTGCAAGGTCTCCAGCCTAACTTCCAGGTCCTTGATCCACCTTGAGTTGACTCTTGTGCAGGGTGAGAAAGTGGGGTTTATTTCCATTTTCCTGCATATTTTTAACCAGTTTTGCCAACACCATTTGTTAAAGAGGCTATCTTTTTTCCAGTGTATATTTTTGGCTCCTTTGTCAAAAATCAGTTGACTATAAGTCTGTGGGTCTGTTTCTGAGTCTTCTATTCTGCTCCATTGGTCTATGTGTCTGTTTTTGTGCCAATACCATCTGTTTTTATTACTGTGGCTTTGTAGTAGAGTTTGAAACCAAAGTATCAGACCAACATATGTGTATCTATGTTTATAGCTGCACAATTCACCATAGCCAAACTATGGAAGCAGCCAAGATGTCCATCGACAGATGAATGGATTACAAAACTATGGGATATGTACACAACGGAATTTTACTCAGCCATAAAGAAGAACAAAATCATGTTCTTTGCAGGGAAATGGATGCGACTGGAAAACATTATGTTAAGTGAGATTAGCCAGTCACAAACAGTAAAGAAGCATATGTTCTCCCTAATATGCGGATGTTAGGGAGAAGATGGGGCATAAGAGGGTCCCCAGATGAAAAAGTAGAGACCCTCGATAAACAAAGAAGTTGATTTAAACGAAGGGGATGGCCGGGGGGGGGGGGGAGACATCCTAAGGCACATGATGTACTTACTCAATTATATCAAGGTCACTCACTGAACTGAACTTGAGAGGGAGGGAGGGTGAGGGAGCGGGGTGGGAATTGGGGAAGGGGTCAGATGAGAAATGTATGCACATTTGTCTTTATCAATTTGTACCTAACAAAGATGTATACATACAAAGCACGAATTATTACAATAAAAAAATAGACTGGTAAAAAATAAAAATAAATAAATAAATAAACAAATCACTGCATACCAAAATCCAGGATGACATCATCTTGACCAGATTACATGTTCAAAGTTCCTATTTCCAAGATCACATTTAGAGGTTCCAGGGGGCCATGGATTTTGGAGAGATGTATACTATTCAACACTATATAATAGCATGCTAGAAAATTGCATATATGCAAAGTATATAGCTCAAAGTGTAATCAATACCCTAGTCAAGAATCAGAACATCACTAGCCCTTTAGAAGCCCACCTCATGTATGTATCCAGTTCCCAAATGCCCAGAGGTACACCTGCACTGACTACCAACAGCATAGATGACTGTTGGTTTTGTATTAAAAAATATACAAAGTCTCCTCTTTGGTGCCTTGATTCTGTTCCTTAACATGTTTTTGTGTGTAAAATTCTTCCTTGTCTCTGCATGCAGTCATAGATTTAAAATGCTATGTAGTGTTTATTATATTAATATGTCACAATTTCTTTATCCATCTTTGTTGGTGTACTTTCTATTACTATGACAAAATACCTAAAATCATCAACTTACATAAAGAGGAAAAGTGTGTTTGGGTTCACAGTTCAAGAAGTTTCAGTCTGTGGTTGCTTGGCCCCATCACTTTGGTTTTGCCATGGCAGAGTACATCATGGCAGAAGCACAGGGTGATGGAGACCTGTTCACCTCATGATGGCCAGGAGCAAAAAGAGAAGAAGAGGAGCAGGGTCCTAATATCCCTCTAAGGGTATGCTTGCAACGGCGCAGCCTCTTTCCACTAGTCCTTACCCCTAAAGATTCCGCCTCCAATAGTGTAATGGTCTGGGGACACACAGGCCATTACGAGACATTCAAAACCAACCTATAAACATAGATGGACATTTTGTAGTTTCCATTTGGGGACTACTACAAAGAGTGCTGCCATGACCATTCTGATATTTTTTGGTGAATATAATTAAACATTTCTCTTGTGTACATAATTAGATTGGAACCTTGGGGTGAAATTATTAGTCATAGAGTATGCTAATGTGCACTCTTAGCAAATTGAGCACAATAGTTCTTTATGATGGCTATACAAATTCATGCTGACATCTGCAGAATTTGATAGTCTGGGTTGTTCCACATCCTTTAAAACACTTGATTTTTTTTTTATTCTCTTTGTTTTACTCTCTCCTAATACTGCTCTATACAAGCAGACCTCAGGAAAGTCTAACTATAGCTAAATGGCAAAATCACCTATGAATCTCTGTTTTTGTTTGTTTGTTTGTTTCAGGCTATATATCTCAAAGGGGAAGGATTCAGAGTATAGGCAAAATGTCTTAGCCAAAAGGCATTGGCTAGAAGCAAGACAGTGAGAATTTGGGATGCAGAGAAAATGACTTTCCCAGAAGCAGAGGGACAGTGGGACGACCCACACCAATACAGATGGATTTCTCGAAAGATCAAGGCAGTGAGATGTCCAGAACCTTTTCTGGGGAGATAGCAAGACCCAAGAAGGGAAATAAATTTTGGAATATGGTGTGCCTTGGGAAGACTTGCAGGAAGAGTTCTGATGCTTCTGATAGCAAAAAGCCAGTGAACATGAAGGACCGTCCTGCCCAGGAAAATAGAATTGCAGGATAAACCTGTGTGGACTCCGAGGCCCTCCCAAATGCCACAGCTCATCTAAAATACCCTAAACCCTGAGGCCCCCAAAGAAAGAGTAAGAACTCTAAAAGGAATGAGATGAAAGAATCCAGCCAACACAGTAGGATTGGGGCCAGAAATAAACATTAGATGATACATACTTGCTACTCCATGAAGGTAAAGAGTGAATGACAATTTCCTTGTGTACCTCTACTTCAAGCAGAGGGATTTATATGTCACAGACATTTCCTAATTATTTACTGAATATCAATGACAACTAATAGTAAAATTTTAAAAAGACTTAAAGCTCAATCATGGGAAAACCTGTTATTGCAAGCTATCTTTTCATCTCCCAGTATTGGGGATACAGCGATAGAGAAGGGGTCACCATTGCCCACAGAACTGACATCAACTCCAAAGAGTAGAGAACTGCACCTGAGATGCTTCACTTATTTCCCAGACTCTGTGATATAAAGGTCTTTAGATGTTTTGTTTCGTCCTCTGTGATAGTTGTGCTGGGGTGATGACATTTCATCTTGAATGTCTAAAGGCTTGTTAGCAGAGACCCTGTCACCGCCAGGGATCACAGCATTCTTGTGCTCAGTCCTTAGGGCACTGATCTCAGCTGTACAGCTGGACTCGGCAGCCAACGCACACGGTCTAACATGACAAGCAGCTGGATTTCCAACCAACAGGCAGCTATTGTCCTGAAATGAATGGCAGTTTTCAGAGTAGAGAGGGTGTTGGCTCTTTCTTCCCTGTGTTACTGAAAGCAGCTCAGCTTTAGCAATCCCAGAGATCTGAAGAGGAAAAGCTAGTTCATCTGTGCAGCATGGCACCAATGTGTCTGTTTAGAGAGGATAGAAATGGGCATCCTCTCTGCCTAATCTATTTCCATAAAACTGGCATGAGCTGGCCAAAGTAGAGTGGATTCAATACAATGCAAAGATATAGAAGAGACGGCAAAACACTCAAGTATACAAGCAAACGTTTCCATTCAGAGTATTTTCATATATGCTCTCTGTAAGCATAATTATCAATATATCATGACTTTTGCTTTCTTAGGAATTTCTCTTTGTTACAGGACAGTGTTCTGCCTCTGGAAGCTATAAACCAGGAAGTGAGCAATAGAATGACTGCAGGCTTTAGGCCAGTTTTGCTCTGAGACTTGAAAAAAAATCAAAGAAATAGCAACTTCTTTTCTTGCAGAAGTATATGTCTGCCTGCCTCTCATATTGGCAGTTTTAGGGATACCTTCTCCTTTGTTTTCTAAAGGAAGCAAACTGTCAGCTAGTCAAGAAGAATTTTTTTGTGTGCTGTTTTTATTGTTACTCAGTAGCTTGTGGCACTCTAAACCACTATGGCGAGAAATGTGTAGGGTGCTCCATGTCTTCTAGAATCTTTTGAAACAGTGTTTCTCAAAAAGTATTTCAATCTTCATGCTCTTTCCTTCCAGTGACAGCTGAATGAACAGATAAGTTGGAAGGATCATTTAAGTAAATTATTTTACATTTTAGAGTTTATCTATAACAATCCATCCAAATCTGATAAGAAGGTCAAAAAGACATGCAAACAGCACATGAAATAATTGCTTCATAGTTATGGGCATAGAGAAATTACTTGTAGTCCTGAGTCCGTTGAGGTATAGATATCGGTATCTTCAAATATCAGAGCATATTTGGAATGTCAGACAATACATGAGAGCAAAACAATTATAACTCTAACCAAAAACAAACATCTTCAGTGTACAATAGAATACTGAATTTGGACAAATTCTCCTCCTTAATTATTGAGGAGAAACTAAAAGAAACAAATAGCAGAGACCTTCTATTAGTAAAAACCTGATAAAGCTAAGTAGTTAGCTAAAGCTAAGTAGAGATATAATGCTTTTGGAAGTTGAATAAAAGGATCTTGAGACAGCTACATTTTGGATTTTACATCCTTTTGAAGTGAAGTCTATTTTAAGGTAAATTTATCAAAATAATAGATCTCAAATTGGTAACTAGTTCATTTAAACTGTTCCAATAGGAACTATATCAATAAGAATAATATATCACTTTAAAAAATAACCTAACAGAGTCAAATATAAATATGGTTGAATATGAATATGTTGTGTAATAGGAAAAAAATTATACACTGGATCATTAAAATCAAACTGTGGATCTTTGAAAAGACAACAAAATTGTTACATGGAGATAACAGAAGATGAAAAGTGGAGAGTCAGATGAAAAGATAAAACAAAACACATCAATAACAGTATAAACAATAATATTTCCATATAAGGAGGAGACTTGAGATATTAAAAATATGCGTAACATGTATCTTTCAATACATTTGAAAGCCTAGTAAAAGTGCCCCTTCTGTCACAAGAAATGTACATTACCAAAATTGACTCAAGAAAATGTTGGAAACCTGAAAAAGACATTTTTTAAATTATAGTCAGAAGCTGATAGATGTACTTCTTTTTTTTCCCCTTTTTATTAATTTTATTTTTTTAATTGGTGCATTGTAATCATACAAGTTTGTTAGGTACAAGCTGATAAAGGCATACGTGCACATATCTCTCATTTAACCCTTCCCCAATTCCCGCCCCACTCCCTCGCCCTCCCTCCTTCTCAGGTTCAGTTTAGTGATTGACTTTGATATGTTTGTGAAAGTCCATCATGCACTCATGCACATTAGGGTGCCCCCGCCCCATCACCTTACTTCTTTTTTTTTTTTTCCTTCGGTACTAGGGATGGAACTCAGGGGCACTCTACCTCTGAGCTACACCCTCAGCCCTATTTTTTATTCTTTATTTTGAAACAGGGTCTCACTAAGTTGCGGAGTGCCTCACTAGTTAGCTGAGGCTGGCTGTGAACCCAGATCCTCCAGTCTCAGCCTCCCAAAGGCTGGGATTACAAGCGTGCGCCACCAAGCCTGGCTTCACTTTACTTCTAAGAATGAGTCCAAGAACTCTTGTGGGTAGATCTTCAAAATCATTAAGATTTTTTTTGATATAGAGAATATCAAAAGAGGGAAAGCTTTTCAATTAATTTTAAAACCTAGGAGTATCTTGATTATAAAACAAAACAAAATGAGAAAGACAAAAGTTAATAAAAACAATGCAAAACATTCATTCACACACCAAACAGATGAATGATTTTTTTCCTAATTAAGATAAAGTGATTCAGAAAGTGAAAGGTCATATGTTTTCTCTCATATGAAGAAGCTAGGGAGTAATCTGGACACCAGAGTGACTTCAGATAGTGAAGGAGAAATTCCAGCAGAGTAGGGAGGTGGTGTAGGGGAAGTGGGGGAGAGGGAGGATGAAGGAAGGAAGCACATCCATAGACATCATGTATGTACGTGGTGAGAATGCCAAGGTCAGTCTCAGTGCCCTGTATGGGGGAGGGGGTGAGGAGTGGGGAGGGAGCCCGTCAAGTGCTGTGTGCATGCCTCACCATCACTGTGAACTACATTAGAATGTTAGACTACAATGAAGCAATAAAAGTATAAAAACACAGTATCTATCCAAGGAATGATATAGGAGTGAAAATATTTTAACATTAAAACTATAAAATTATATATGGAATATGTGATACACACATTATAAAATAATAACAAAAGACAAAAATTATTTGACAAAATTCATCATTCATTCTTAATATGAGTAGCTATCAGATAGCTTCAAAAGCATCATTTTCAATAATAAAATGTTAGAAACATTCTCATTAAATATGGCAGGCACGTCTGACGTAGTGGCGCACGCTTGTAATCCCAGTACTTGAGAGGCTGAGACCTGAGGATCCGAGTTTTCAGCCAGCCTCAGCTACTTAGTGAGGCCCTCTGCGACTCAGTGAGACCCTGCTTCAAAATAAAGAATAAAAAATAGGACTGGGTGGGCGTGGTGGCACACGTTTGTAATCCCAGCATTTGGGAGGCTGAGACCTGAGGATCTGGGTTTGCAGCCAGCCTCAGCTAACTAGTGAGGCCCTCTGCAACTTAGTAAGACCCTGTTTCAAATAAAGAATAAAAAATAGGGCTGGGGGTGTAGCTCAAAGGTAGAATGCCCCTGAGTTCAATCCCCAATACCACACACACACACAAAAAATGGCAGGCACAAGATATTTTGGGAATCATCACCAATACTGAAAAATGTTAGTCAAGATTCTTGCCAAAGCGAAAATGTAAGAAAATGCTCACCAAGTACTGTGTGATGTCCCCATCACTTTGATCACTTTGAACTATATAATGATGTGATATTACAATGCATCAATAAAAATATTAAAGAATAGAGATATATGCATATCAATAAATTTGAAAAAGAAATGTTGAATAAACTGTACAGAAGGAAGAGATAAAGCATGCTAATTTAAATCTTAAGGGTTTTTACTTAAATATACAACTGAAGACACACATGGAAAGAGATAATATCAACACAGAATGTCAATCTTTCCTATAACACTGCAATATCTAGTTATAAAATGCTATCAGAAGGAGGGAAAGAAAGACCAGGGAGCAAGAAAATCATGAAAAATCTAGGAATGAACTTACAAAATGCCAACCTACTTGAGGACTATTTTAAAAGTTTACTATAGCCAGACACGATAGTACATGCCTGTAATTCCAGTACTTGGGAGGATTTCAGGTCTGCAGCCAACCTGCATGAGGCCCTCTGCAACTTAGCAAGATTCTGTTTCAAAATAAAAAATAAAATAGGGCTGGGAGTGTAGCTCAGAGGTAGAACGCCCCTGGATTCAATTCCCAGTACCGCACACACACACAAAGTTTATTACAGAACAAAGGAATAATAATAATAAAGTGTGTATAGTCAACGTTACCAGTTTTCCAAAGTGAAGAGGGAAAACAATTATCTCCCACTGCAGCAATACATGGAGAGCCAGTTTCTCCCCGCACGTGCATTGCTTAATGGTTTTGATTTTCACTCCCTGAGGACTAATGAAGTCGGGGCTGTGTAGCTGTGTTTTTTTAACTTTTATTTTAGGTCTATGATGCATAGGGAACTGGTTTTTCTGCACAATATATTTTACCAAAATCATGTCATATTAGCCCAGAATCATTTATTTAAAAGACCATCTTTTCCCTAATACATTACAATGTCACTTTTCCTGTAAATACATCGACCATATATGTGTGTGTTTCTAGATTATATTTTGTTCTACTGTTCTACTTGTTTATCCTTGAATGAATTTCACTCTGTTTTAATTGTAATAACTGTGAAAACTTTAAACTAAGTGTTGAGATTTAGTGTAAATTTTCCAGTTTTACCCTCTTTTCAGACTGCTTTACTTTTTGGGAAACTTTTAATTTTTAAATAAATTAGATTGTCCATTTGAAAAAAATTACCCCCCGGAATCTAATTTGGAATTACAATTAATAATAAATAATGAGGAAAATATCTTTATTACATTAAATATTCCAATATGTTTATTTAATATTCTTAATTTCTCTAGGTAATTTTTATAGATTTCTGTCTACAGATATTTGTAAAAACATGTTCGTTTAATTAATATTTTTGATGCTATCATAAATAGTATGTTTTTCTATTTAATCTTTAGTCATTGGTTTATTTTGTATGGAAATGCTATTGATTTTATATCTTACTACCTTATAAGTACACTTCTTAATTCTAATAGCTTATCTATAGAATATTTTGTATTTTATGTATAATTATGTATTTAATTCCTTTCTTACAATTCCTATAGAATTTATTTTCATTTTATTTTATTTTTTGCTTCATTGCACTGATAAACTTACCATACAATTTGAATTGAAGCAATTATAGTGGCAATCTAGTCTTGGTCATGAATTCAGAGGGAAAGCTTCTAATATTTTATTAGTAAATTTGATGATGGTTACAAGATTTTTGTAGGTATTCTTTATCAAATTAGATAAGTTATCTTCTTTTTTTTTAATTTTGCGGTACTGGGGATTTAACTCAGGGGCATTCTACCTCCAAGCTATACCCTAAGCCCTATTTTTTATTCTTTATTTTGAAACCACGTCTCAGTAAGTTGCAGAGTGCCTCACTAGGTTGCTGAGGCTGGCTGTGAACCCGGATCCTCTGGTCTCAGCTTCCCAAATCTTCAATTTTTATTGCTGGTTTTCTAAGATTTTTATTCATAGGCACATATTAGGTTTTACTAAAGGCCTTTTCTGTGTCGAATTAATCATACTTTTTTTTTCTTTTAATTGTAAAGTAATTGATTTTCAAATATTGAGCTTGTGTTCCTGAAGCTAACCCAACTTGGCTGTGACTATCACTTTTACATATATAGAAAAGATTAATTTCATAGTATATTGTACCTATTTTTCATCAGAAAAAATACCATGTGATTTTTGTTGGTTTCAGACTTAAGCTAGAATCACAAAATAAAGTATTCTCTTTTTATTTTTATTCTCTGGAGGTTTTACAATGTTTTTTGTTATTTATTTCTTAAATATTTGGAAAGATTAATAGCTTTTTCCCTCTGGGCTCAGTAATTTTTATTATGGGAAAGTTTTGTTTGTTTTTTCTCTTATTGATGCATTGTAATCATACATCTTGATGAAGTTCAGAATGATAGAGGCATATATGCACACTGAAGTCAGTGAGCCCTCCCCAAATCCCCACCCCACTCCCTCTCCCTCCCCACCCTCCTCCCCACATGGTGACTGGCATTGATAAGTTTGTGTATGTGCATCACGTCTATTCATGTGTTTCCCTCTTCATGTCTTCTTCCTCCTCCCATTTCCCTCAGGTTCCCTTCTTCGTTCCACTAAGGTTTCTCCTCCTTTGTCTGGAGTCTCTCCTCTGTTCCAATTTCTCTCTAACTTCCACATGTAAGGGAGAACATATTACCCTTCATTTTTTGTGACTAATTAATCTCACTTAGCAAAATATTTTCAAGTTGCGTTCATTTCCCTGAAAACAACATAATTTTGTTCTTCTTTATGACTGAGTAGAATTCCATTGTATGTATATCCCATATTTTTGTAATCCATTCATCTATTGTTGGACATCACTGCTGGTTCCATAGTTTGACAATTATGAATTGCGCAGCTATAAACATAGATATTCATGTATTACCATGGTAGTCTGGTCTCAATTCTTTTGGGTAAATACCCTGGAGAGTATAGGTGGGCCATATGGTAAGTTCATTCTCATTCTTCTGAGGACCCTCCACACTATTTTCCAAAGTGGTCACACTAATTTGCAATCCGACAATGTAGCAGAGTTTCTACTTCTCTGCATCCTCACCAGCATTTATTATTGTTTGTGTTTTTAATGATTGCCATTCTAATTGGGGTTAGTTGAAATCTCAGGGTAGTTTTGATTTGCATCTCTCTGATTGCTAATGATGTTGAACATTTTTCATGTATTTATTGGCCATTTGTATTTCTTCTTTTGTGAAGTATCTATTTAGTTCATTTGCCCATTTTTTGATTGGGTTATTTGCTTTTTAGGTGGTGAGTTTCTTGAGAGCTGTCAGAATGGGAGAAGATCTTTGCCTGCTACTCCTCTGATAGAGAACTTATATCTAGAATATGCAAAGAAATTCACCACCAAAAAAAAATGGGTAAGTTTAAATAATGAATTCAGTTTCTCTAATGGATATGACTACTCAAAGTTTTCTCTTTTTTCCTCCTTTTTTCTTTCATTTTATTTTGGCTGAATTGTAATTTTAGGTGATTTTTTCTAACTTATCTATATTTTCAAATTCATAGGTTAAATGTCCATGTTTATCAGAGAATTCTAGCCAAGTCATGAGTAAATTTTACCTCATAGGAAGGCAATAGCAGTGTCCAAAGCCTTAAATAGATTCCACAACCCAGTACAGATTAATAACAGAAGTAAAACAAATCAAATTTCTGTCTTACTTAAATATGTAAGCTTATTGCCTTCTCCGTTCACTGACACAACAATAAATCAATGTGGTACCAACATCAAAACAAATAAGAACAAATCTAACTCAAAATCCAATAACAGATTCTTGGGAATTCATAGACACAGTTCATTCACCTAATACTTCATTATTTATCCTGCTTTTAGACATGTTGGTACAATAGGATTCTACTCTTTCATTAGACACTAAACTCCTCCCAGCATGACAAACCGGACTTTTTCTATTTCAGTACTACATAGAGACTTCAAAGTGCATAACCTGCATTGAAATCTGTTGAGCTGGTGGAAGATTTTATTCAGTATCAACAGAAGAGTGGAGCTTAAGGAGACAAAATCAATCCATGAACAACTCTGAACTTTAATAAGTTTCCAATTGTTCAGTTCTTGGATATAGATGGTTAGAATCATATGCATCCCTAGAATCTTTAACCATGATGAAAATTACATTCAATAACCAATTTTCCGCCAGGCGTGGTGGCGCATGCTTGTAATCCCAGCATTCGGGAGGCTGAGACCAGAGGATCCGGGTTTGCGGCCAGCCTCAGCTACCTAGTGAGGCACTTCAAAATAAAGAATAAAAAATATGTCTAGGGGTATAGCTCAGAGGTAGAATGCCCCTGAGTTCAATCCCCAGTACGGCAAAAAAATAAATAAATAAATAACCAATTTTCCTACAGAAGTTGAAAATGTAAGAGCATATCCCAATAAAGCTGTTTAAAAACTAATAGTCTTGGACAATTTGGTTATGTAATTTAACCTAGGAATAAAAATATATAATTTTGATAAAATATATAATGAGAATATTTTCAATTAAAATATTATACTTATGATTTTTTGTTTTACTTAAAACCAGTAAGAATCCAGTCATTTTTTTCACATTTTTCAAGTTTCAGAAGCCTGCATGTGTGTATATTGTTACTATTATATTTTTCATATTGTTATTTATAACAATATACAATTGTTACTATTATATTTTGTATATTATATTTTGTATATTGTTACCATTATATTTCTGGAATAACTAACTTTGGGGATTACCAAGAAAACATGAAACTTGAAGAAAGATTTCTCATTCTATTATAGATCTTAATTCACAGTGCATAAAATGTTCTTGGGATCTCTTAGGCCTGTAATTTGCCTTGTAAAAAATCATTTCACCTCTGCCATCTTGCAAAAATATGAGGCACATATTTCTTGTATATGTCACTTTCATAAAAGTTCTGTGATTATACCTTTCCAACCTTACCCTCTTAAACACATAAAGGAACTGGTGATAGAGCCCTTGTCTCTTCCCAAATCCTTGAAGTTATTTTCTACTGGATTTTATCTATATAAAGCCAAATAATAATTTCTGACATTAATTGCTATAAGAATTAAAATTACCAATTATAATATTTGTATCATCTTTTAAAGGTCTTGAACTTTATTCATACCTACTAAAGTAAAACTTTTTTTTTTTTCAGATAAACTGTGTAGCCAATAGGTTCAATGGTAAAGGTTAGAAAGTTCAGTGGTAGAACATTTTGAATGTATTTATTGAGAATGTATCATGAATGTCCACAGAATTTGGATGCTATACTGTAATAAAACATAGCTGCCTCCTCATGAAGATTATTTTGCAGTTATTTGAGCAATAAAAGCATCAAGAGGCCAAAACTGTTGTTTTGTTAACCACATGTCTATGGTGCCTATCTTGTGCTGTGTTGAGTAGACATATGTTGATGTTTATTAAATCAATTCATAAATGAATATAATACCTCTAAAGTATAGGCCAGAGTCATTGTGGTCCCTGAGCCCCTTAAATAAAACCATGTTAATAATGCTCAAACGTTTTTTGCCTGTTGTATTCTCTTTTTCTTCTAAGCATACAGTGGGTTTTCCAGAAGCCATGATGAGTAATGATAGCAGCCTTCTGATAGCTAATTAAATGTGTGCTGTGTGTCCTTACACTTTAAAAACAGGTCTGCTTTTACTTCTCATATTCTGAGGGTGGATATGTACAGCTCACATAAAAAGGTCCTGCGGAGTCCTAAATATTTTTTAAAATACAAAGGATTCTGAGACCAAAACGTGTAAGGATGACTGAATACACAATTTAAATTTCATTCAAAGGTGATATAGATATTAAATCTTCATTTTCTAATTGTAATTAATTAAAATCTGTCATACTTTATTCTTAAATGTTAAGACCTTGTCTCTACCCACCCCCAACAACTCTTATTTTATTAAGGCAAAGCATTTTGCAGTGGTGGTCCTACATCTGATAGGATCAGTAGCACAAGGTGATACGCTGCAAATATAAACAGCTCGTGCACTTGAGTCTTCATGCTAGAGCTTTGCTTTGTTTTTTTTAGGTGAAGAAAAGTTATATCTAAGCTGGGTATAGTGGTGCATGTTTGTAATCCCAGTACTTGGGAGGTTGAGTCAGGAGAATCACAGATTCAAAGCCAGGCTCAGCAACTTAGCAAGGCCCTCTGCAACTTAGTGACACCTTGTTTCCAGATTAAAATAAAATAAAATAGGGCTTAGAGTGTAGCTTAGAGGTAGAATGCCTCTGGGTTCCATCTCCAGCACCGAAAAGAAAAATAATAAAATAAAAAGTTATATCTAAGCTGAGCATGGTGTTGTACACCTGTAATCCCAGTACTTGGGAGGATGAGAAAAGAGGATCACAGATTTGAAGACAGCCTCAGCAATTTAGTGAGACACTGTTTTGAAATTAAAAATAAAATAGGGCTGGAGGTGTACCTTAGAGGTAGAATATCCCTAGATTCAACACCTAGTACCACAAAAAAATGTTATATCTAAGTAAAATACAGAAATACTTGAGTACTAAATAGATCTCAGCTAATAATATTCTGATAAAGTTAAATTAAATAAATCTCAGCCAGAATTTTACAGGGCATATATGAGGCTTTCGAAATGAGTGTAAATGCTGAACAAAAACTTACTAAGGGCCCCATCAAACTAAATACATTTGGAAAATAACAAGAGCTATTTGTCAAATGTATATTAAGTACCTTGATAATACCACTTTGTCATTATTCTATTGATGTATTTTTATTATATTTTCAGATGAAACAAATATTAAGTTACTCTTGGGCACATGTGTCCTTTTTTCTGCCAAATGGCTGAAGAAGTCTATTTACTAATAGGTTAATCCTCCTGTAAAGATTCTACTTTTTAAATTTAAATTTGTTTTTCTTAAATGCCTATCACTATGAAATCTTTTTTATGTTCAAATAGAAAATAAACTCCTGAAGAACTTTAGTTTTTCATTTGATTTGTCTGTCTTCAAAATGAATTTTGTCTCATTCAAGAATTTTTTACAATGATAAAGAATCTTACAGGGTGAAGGGTGGATAAAGGGAAGCTGGATTTGCTCATTACACACTATATGCATGTATTGAAAGATTACGCTAATCCCTGTCAGTGTATACAATTAAAATTATTCATCAAAAGGAAGAAGAAAAGGGAAGAAGGAGAAGGAGAAGGAGCACACAATATTTTGGTCAATTCTCAAGATTTTGATTCTACTTTGAGGTGATGGAAAATTTGAATCTCAACATTATGAATTACATAGGATATGATGGATTTTTAATTTTATTGAATGAACCAAATCAATCTATGGAGACTTTTGCTGCCATTCAGTAAACTTCAATTATAAAGTTAATCAATTTTGTGACAGATTGATGATCAAATATTTTCTGAAATCCTGTATGAATAAAAAGGAGTATGTATTCGGAACACTTCAAAGGGAAGTGCATAAATAGGTGGCATACTTAAAAGATATTCTTTGAGTCACAAATTGAATCAACCTTTGATCAAGCAAATAAGGAAAACAGCAAATAAAAATAGTTGAAGATCAACTTATGGGTTCTGGAGGCTGGTTTTGCCCTAAGAGCAATCAACAAATTGAGGGCTTGTTAAGGACAGGCCTAATGAATGTAAGTGCCAGGATTTCATATCAAATGGATCCCTTGGAAACCTCTCTCTCCCAGAGTGAACTTGAACAGGCCATGGATCTCTACCAAAAATGTTTTCAAAAGTATGTTAGGCAGAAAATTGAACCCTTGAGAATCTCCTAGAGGGAGAGAAAGAGAAAAAAAAGTGTTTAATGTTGCTATGAGTTTGGAAACTGCTGAGGACTGTGTGTCTCCCTTCATGGAGTTTCACAAGTAAATTAGTTCATCAAGGACTAGAACATGCCCCCGGCCCCGCCCCTGATTTTATGTAGCCCAGCATGCTCCCAAACTTATAATATTAGAGACCTCTTTAATGTAATTTCTAACAAAAATCTCTGCAATTCACATTTTACAGGATACATTTTCAGATTACTGACCCAGGTTAAGACTGCCTCTTGCACCCACTGAGTGGATGAGACTCCAAATGGCTCCACTCCATACATGCCATCCACCTCACTTTGTTTCTCCGGCCTCTGTCTGCCTTTCTGGTGCCCTCAAGTGTCCTTGTATTTCCCCCAATCTCAAGGATGTCCCTTGATTTCTTGTAGATTTTATAACACCTATTCAAATCCATTTTGTGTAATGCTGCAATGCTGTGATACAACAGGTGAGAAATCCTATCATTTAAGCCTGGAAAGACTCTCACACCTAAACCAGAAACTTTACACATGGAACTTTTGTCTCTTGCCCAAAGATGTACCCCAGCATACATCTTTTTGGTTTTGTTTTGTGTGTGTGGTACTGGGGATGGAACCCAGGAGTCTTCTAACACCAGGCTACATCCCCAGCTCTATTTTTATTTGGAAACAGGGTCTCACTAAGTTTCAGAGAGCCTCAATAAGTTGCTGAGGTTAGCCACAAACCTGTGATACTCCTGTCTCAGCCTCCCAAGTACTCGGATTACAGGAGTGCACCATCAGGTCTGGCTCTCTTGTCCAAAGTTATACAACCAATTAAATTTTTTGTGGTGAAGCAGAATTTAATGGAAAACTGTGGCTGAGAATTGCTGTTTTGGATCACATTTTGCTCCCCTTAAAGTAGAAAGTCAGATCCAAATCTGAGTGCTTTTAGTTCCAAAGTAGACGAGAAAATAAAGAAAACCAACTATGTTAGAAAACAAAAGATGATGTACTATAGGAAATTCATAAACAGAGTTATCCTGCTGTGTAACATTTTGTGGATGGTATGGCCATAGCAAAGCATACTGGTGAGCCTTCAAGCTAACTTTATAAAATATCAAAGTTTACACTGCCACCAATTAGATACAAAGTGAATTGCTTGCTATGGGTACTTTATTCCCCTGGTACTGCCTCAAGTTTTCTTGTGTGACTGTTAGGAAAAGAATTGCTGCTGAATTCATTAATTTGTTTCCCTATTACCTCAGGGTAAATAGCTTTCACATCTGCCAAATGTGATACTAGATCCTCAGTTTTTAATGGGTATTCCCCACATGGATTTTTATCAGTTGCCTTGTGTCAAAATTGCCATCCCTTCTTTGTTTTTATGTTTATTTTTAATGAAGAACAAATTTTAAAACACTTCCCCATTTATTTCCATGTCTTAAAAACTAACTAAACTGAAATGAAGAGGGGCCTTCTCTTCATCATTTCCCTTCTTCCTTAGAGGTCCCATCAATTTTGCGTTTACACCGTTTTTTACTAACAGTAAAATCCCCCAAGCACTTATCTTGCTTTGGGCTGCCTTTGGCTACTTGCCATTTATTCATTCCAGCTGATGATCATTATGAGCATCATTATCATCATCTTCCTCAAATGAGCACTGAGCTCCCACCGGGGGCGAGCCGCCAGGGGGAGTTTGCCTCGCGGTAGCGTGGAGATGGCGCAGGTCACACAATGTAACGCAGGAGGCCCACAAGGGGGATTTTGAAAAATGCCAGCTTTGTTCATGTTCTGCCCATGGCGTGTCATCTTGAGTGGCTCCAAATGTGTAACTTTTTGAAACCCTAGTTTCCACTTTTTAAAAATGTAACTAATACTCATGCCTGCATCCAGTCAGTTCATATGATTTCATGAAAAATCATAAAATGAAGTATAGAAGTCTTCAGCAATAGTGACCGTATCAACAGAAGATTATCTTTCTTTGCTATAACTCTCAACTACTGTTCACATTTTAGCAGCTTTTTTTTTTTTTTTTCCATTTCCATTCTAGGCCAGAAGAGAGTTATGTCTGTTCATGCCAATATTACAAATAAAACATGGGAAGTCCAGCCAAACAGCTGGGGCTTGGGGCATGCATTCCGAAACATTACTCATCTGAAAACCTTGTTTTCCTCCTGAAATGACTGGCTGGTTGACTAAATTAAGTAAATTAACTGCTTGTTTGGGCAACATAAATATAAAACCTTAAATAATTAAAAACAAGAAAACCATATAAATGGGCTCATTTTTTCTTTTTTCAGAATAATTGTGGTTGGTTGAATGTGTGTCTTAATGATGTATCTAAGTAAATTGAGCTGACTTGTTTTGTTTTGTTTTTTAAGGAACTTCAAACAAGTTAAGGTGTTTTTAAGATTGCTTATAAATCCTCATTTGGTTTCAGTCCTTCCAAGCAATTTCCATATGTCTGTCCGTCTCTGTGCACTATTTGGGATGGGATGACAGAGGATTGTCTACCTCTGAGCTACACTCCCAGCCCCTTTTTATTTTTTGTTTTGAAATAAGGTCTTGCTAGGTTGCTGAGAGTCTTGCTAAGTTGATGAGGCTGGCCAGGAACCCACGATCCTCGCATCTCAGCCTCCCAAGTAGTAGAATTACAGGTTGTGCCACAACACCAGGCTTCTTTCCTTCCTTTTAACAGCTTTTTCTTGCCTTTTCCTCATCTCCAGACACCTGTCATCTCCTCTCACGAGCAGCATTAGTCAGATCAAGACTAGTTGTGGCAAAGGCAACTGAAGAGAGAAAAAATATTGTGTACTAACATATGTTATAAATAACATATATGTATAATATAACATTTGTGAGTATATATATACATTCATATAGATGTGTTTATAGCTATATATATATTTATATATATACATATATATATGTTTTGGTCTATGGTTCTCGACTCATAAATCCCTCCCCAAGGCCAGCCATTGAAACTAGAATTTTTCTTCACCAAAAAGGGACATAGAAAGTCTAATTTCCTTATGCACCTTTCTGTCTTGTAACTGGACCTAAAGCAGCTCTCTGGCCTACCTTCATCTGACAGTGGGTCCTAAGACCCTCCCACTCCAGGTGGGTCCTGCCCTGTAGCCTGGAGGGTCTGTGCACAGAAAGGACACTGGGGATGATGAGCAGACAGGCCTTGCTGGGCCTCTCCACCCGTCTGTCAGCATTAGAGCATATCCTTTGGTCTAATCACATTTCATCATTGTTGTCCATGATTCTGAGAAAGAATTAAAATATCACAAAAATTAAATCAGAACATTTTTTAGCTTGGGGTTATTATGAGGCATGAAACCAGTCCCCTAGGCCATTCTGACCTAGCAAGGCAGGTTTCTGCAAATTCCCTGACACCATAAAAGATAAATAAATAACCTCAGAAAACACCTTTTTCCTGGTCACCACAATTCCTATCTGGAACGGATGGTATTAAGTGGTTGACCACCAATCAGCATCCTAAGCAGGTGTGTCACTAGCCCTGGTGATGCCCTAGCTCTAAGGCAGGTGCACCCTAAGCATTGCATTTCAACAGCAGGTCTATTTGTTGTGATGTCCAGACTGCAGTGAAGAGTATCCACCTGAGTTACAGTTACCTCAATGATTCAAACACAGTTAAGATGAGACTTTCCTCATATCCACTCATACTAAAACCTGAGCAATAGTCGCTAAGAACATAGGTTCCTAAGTATATTAAGGAAGGGAAAGGGGGCACTTTAAAGAGATAAATTTTACTTCCTGCTAATTGGACAAGATGTCAGTTCTGCTAAGCTGTACTCACAACTGCACTGTGAAATCACTTTGTCCAGGTGTATTTGGGTCTATGGCACCTTTCCACTAAGCATGCCTCTGTAACTGACAGATAGCACTTGTACCTGGAACTCAAAACATCCCATTGGAATCCATCTTTTCTCTCCTCCCCCATATCCTCTTCCTTATAAACTTCCTCTCCTTCCCCATAGATTCTTTCTTCTAAATTTCATTTTTCTGAGAACAGCACCATCTCAGTACTCAAATCCCAACCTGGAAATATCACTGACTCCTCTTTTATCCTTGCCCGATTTCAGCTTTGCTGTCAGTCCCTTCCTCTCTTCTAAGCCAACGAGTCCCACCTCCTTACTATGATTGCATAGGTCACTGCTGTTGCCTCTCCATAAGATATTTCTTATTTTGGCCTGTTAAATCTGGTGACAGAGCCCAGCAGCCTCCTCTCTGAATGCATGCACTGTGGGAGTTCTCCCTGACTCTGCTCCTTTGCACAGGGCCCTTGGATAGCCTGCTGTCCTCTCAAGATTAAGTGCAGACAATTGAGCATGAAAAATGCCCTTTCTAACCTGCTCCTTTTCCTAACTCTCCTGTTCCCATGCATGTTCACTTACTTCCTCTTCTAAATGCCAGGCAATTTGTAATTCCTTCCAATCAGACACAGGATACCATGCCTCTGAGCCTCTGCTTCCCTGTCTCCCTGGGCTTGCAGTGCTCTTAGCTCATGTATCCCATGACTAAGTCTTACTCATTCTTGGAAACCCAGTTCACTCTCTTCTCCTCCCAGAAGATTTTTCTACCCTTTTCCCCCCCTCACCAGATAAATGAGAAGTCTCTCAGGTTTTCTTCCACAGTCAACCAAGGCACTTGACTCAATAGAGCCACAGTTTCATTGTCTCCACTTGCCCTCAGCTCTTTATTGACAAGAAATGCATTTCCAGCACCAAGAAAGAGTCCTGTACTTGGTACTTAGCTATTTACAAATGAATGAATGAATGCAGGCAAGGAAGTCTGGGGGGAATCTGTGAATTCACAGTCTGGTCCACATGTGTTACTAATAAACTTCAAAAAGCCTGTATCCTTGAGGGATGAGAAGATATCCCTGGAAAAGGACAATTCTGCCTACAAAAGGGGATGAAAGGGACACATCTGAAAACAGTCAATGAAAATCACAACTTGATATCCAAGTGTCAAACCCAGACTACTGTGATTTACCTAGGAGAGCCAGAAGAAATTATACAGGAAAAATAAAAAGAATGGAATTGTTATTTGTTAGTTCTAATTCATAAGCTATCCATTGCTAGGCAAATAAAAATCATTAAGGCTACTTGGCTAAAGCAATAGTCTTAACCAGGTGCAGTGGCCCAGCGATTTTGGAGGTCTGAGGTCGGAGGATCACTTGAGCCCCCAAGATTAAGACCAACTTTTAAAAAAGATAAAATTTAAAATTAAAAAAAAAAAACAGTTACTAAAAAGCAAAGGGCATTGATAAGTTAAGAGGTGGAAACACTTTATATTGTACCCTATCCCCTGTGACTCAGCTCTATAAGAAAAAAAAAAACTTAGTAGATTTGGTAAAATGAATAAAAATTGACTAATGTTAATCCCAGATGAGAATTGTGTTAGTCCATTTTCCATTAATATCACAAAATACCTGAGATAATAAAGCAAAGGTTTATTCTGGCTAACAGCACCAGTGGTTCCCATCATGATTAGCTGGCCCAGATGCTTTGGGCCTGTGGTGAAGGAGCACGTCACGGTGGGAATATGTGGCCGAGCAAAACCACTCATCTCATCCGCAGCAAGGTAAAGAGAGAAGAGGAGGAGGGGCCTAGTCCCACTACTTCTCTGAGGGCATGCCCCAGTGACCCAAGGACTGCCCACAAAGCCCCACCCCTCAAAGGCTCCACCTCGTCCCCATAGCGCCCCCCTGGGACCAAACTATTAACACAGGGGGCTTTGAAAGAGCAAAAACTAAGAGAGTGAATATAAATTTTCATTTATGCAACAGAGCAAATACTGCCTTTCACTATACATCTTTTCTATTACTTTGGCAATATTTAGAGAAAAAATAGCTCATTGTATTATTTTCTTTTTCATTTATCTTCACAGTTTTATCTATAATATTTAGTATGTGAATTATTTTTAAAGATCCTACTATATTTTAATGTATTGTAAAAAAAAGTCTTAATATCATCCAAGGTTATTTCTCTTTTGCTCATTTTCATTCCTTCTTCCAGTTTTTCAGCTCTTCTAAATTGCACAAATACATTCTTGTTAATCATTCACCTTTTGTGCTATGATTTATTCTTTATGACTTGTTATCAAAATTGGAGCTCAATGCCAAATTAAGGGAAATTGCCACAGCTGGAAGCACATTTCTCTTATATGGGTTCAGAGAATCCTGAAACTCAAGGTCACTTCTTGAGATAATCTAAATATTTCTGAAATTTGAAGGTATAAAAAAATGAAGAACACTGACCTATAAGTCAGGGATTTAAGTATCTGATCTTAAGTCCAACTACAATTCATTCTTGGGTCTGAGCAGGTCTCCTTGGGCCTTACTTAAAGAATTTTTATCAAGGGATCAGCACCATCTTCCTATTCTGTACTGCAGGGACATCTAAGCTTCAATAATTGACTCACATGATGAAATCAGGAATGAATGTTTTAAGTGTGCAGACATTTATAATATATGGAACATAGTTCAAACTGTTGAAGATAAATTTAAAATATATAATAAATCATCTCAGAAGACAAGCTATTATGAATCCCCACAGGGACCCTTCTCCTTGATAAAATCAGAGGCCAGAGAGAGAAATAACCCACCCTTCAGGTGACACATGATTGTATCTTATGGAAATGGGAGGGAACTTCAATAAGGAGAGTAGTTATATGGCACTGAAAAGATCCACTCATTCATTCTGTAAATATTTATTTATTTATTTATTTATTTATTTATTTATTTATTTATTTATTTATTTATTTATTTATTTATTTTTCAGTGCTAGAGAAAAAACCCAGGGTCTCATGAATGCTAGCCCAGTTCTCTATCACTAAGCTACATTCCCAATCTCTCATTTTATATACATTTAACAAACACCCACTGAAAGGGCCATGCAGTTCATTAAGTACTTGAGATCACTAAAAAAAAAATTACTAAACTACCTTGAGATTTCACCTAACTCCAGTCAGAATGGCAATCATAAAAAATATGAACAACAACAACTGCTGGCAAGGATGTGGAGAAGTGGAAACTCTAATACACTGTTGGTGGGATTGCAAACTAGTGCAACCACTGTGGAAAACAGTATGGAGGATCCTCAGACGTATGGGAATGAACCTACCATATGATCCAGCAATACCACTTTTGGGTATCTACCCAAAGGAATGGAAACCAAACTATCAGGCCGACGTATGTGTATCTATGTTTATAGCTGTACAATCCACAATAGCCAAACTATGGAACCAGCCAAGATGTCCATCGACAGATGAGTGGATTACAAAACTATGGGATATGTACACAATGGAATTTTACTCGCCTATAAAGAAGAACAAAATCATGTTATTTGCAGGGAAATGGATGCAACTGGAAAACATTATGTTAAGTGAGATTAGTCAGTCACAAAGAGTAAAGAAGCATATGTTCTCCCTAATATGCGGATGCTAGGGAGAAGATGGGGCATAAGAGGGTCTCCAGATGAAACAGGAGAGACCCTCGAAAGCAAAGAAGTTGATTTAATCGAAGGGGTTGGACGGGGGGCGGGGCACACTAATGTATATCAAAGTCACTCACTAAACTGAACTTGAGAGGGAGGGAGGGGGGTAGGAATTTGGGGAAGGGGTCAAATGAGAACTGTGAGCACATATATCATTATCAATTTGTACCTAACAAAGATGTATGCTTACAATGTATGAATAAAAATAAAAATTTAAAAAAATGGGTCCTGACTCAAAAAACACAAAAATTTATAAGAAGGAATAAGGAAAGTTGAGTGAGGTTAAGGGTGGGATAAAACGACTGGAACAGAATAAAAAAATGTTTCTGAGGAATGACTGAAGCCTTCCTTTGTGTCAGGCTCCATTCTGAGTAGATGAATGCATTGGCTAGTTTAATCCTGGCTATTCTCTGTAAGGGAGGCCACTGTTACAACCCCCATCTTCTAGAGGAGGAAATGGAGCAACCAAGGGTCATGCGCAGGTCTGAAAGCTAGTGAATGGAAAACGAGTGTTTGCACCAAGATAGTCTGGCTTAATGTTCTGGTGATAATGGCAATACTACACTTACTACACTGCTTCTCCATGTACAGAAGTGGCAAAGATGCAAGATTAAAATGCATCCTTTGTAGGGTTCTTCCTACTGCCCAAGGAGATGTTGGCATCCCAAATGGAAAACAGGAAAATCATATGACAAGAAATTTCTTGTAAGTTTAACCTAGAATAGCAAAAGTGTACTTGATGAGATGCTCAATCTGGCAGCGTTGAACAGCATTGAGACCACTTATATCCTCCAAGTAGGTCATCCTGTTTCTAAGTATACATTCCTACAAAACCTTCCCAGAGGTACATAAAGGAATATATTTAAATATGTTCATCATAGCTTTGGAGGTAAAAGCAAAAGGTCAGAGCAACCCAAATGGACATCAAAGGAAGAACATAACAAAGAAGTTGCATGCCTACAAAGGAATACAGAATTCAGAAGGAAATTAAATAGGTCTACTTATATATGTAAAAAAAATTCAGTAACATAATGATGAAGAAATGTGTAAGCAGAATAGAATATATGTTATAATAAAATGTACATAATATAGTTTAGACCACACAAAAAATAACTACACATATGGTACGTAGGTAAACATATGTGCAAATCAACTTGAAGAGGAAAATGGAAAAACTGTTCAATGCACAGAATGTCCAAATACTTATGAAAGTCCTGGGTGACAAGCTATCATTTTTACATATTACAATAATTATATCTGGCATTTATTAAGTGCTTATTACTACCCAGGAACTATTTCCAAGAACTTTAAAATTATTATCTCACAATAATAAGTTAGGTACTACTGCTACCCTAATTTTATAAATGATAAAAATTGAGTCATAGGAAATTAAATATGTTTGTCTCTATCATAGAAATCATTGATGTTGAATATAGGATTTGAACTCCATATTAATGCTCTTATTATGTTATAATAATAATTATATTCTTATCATACATATGTTAAATCCTAAAACCAGTAATATGTTGAGAGTCAGATAAAATGATCAAAATTGAAAATATACCTGCAGTTACAAAATGTTTTGGAGAGGGGAGGTTATGTCAGAGGCCCCAAAATGTGTTGTACTTTATTAGACATTGTATAGATCATCATGACAGAGATGATAAATGGCTCTTTTGCTCCTGCTGACCTCATAGGATAAGTTGAATTCAACTGTGAAATAAAGGATTTGAGTTAACATAAAAGAATGAGAAAGATAGATCATATTTTTCAGTTTCTACCATGTGCCTCAAACCATTAAATGTTTTCATATGTTATCACACTTAATCTTTGACTCCAAGGTAGGTGTCACCCGTCTCATTTTGCAAGCATGAAAGCCTTGACCCAGGGAGACTAAACACCATTTCTTCCTCCCACCATCACACACCACAGAGCTGGACTCCAAAGCCAACGGCCTTTGCACCACATCATTCCAAAGGGAGGCCAGTGATCCTCCAGTCCTGAGATCTTTTGATATTAGTGTTTCCATTTCTAGACAGAAATGCACAAATTTTTCCATCTGCCCACCTTCTAGAATTATTATGAGTACAAGAGGTATCAGAACTCATCATTAAACATACAGAAAACACATTTCAACCCATGAAATTGTTACTTTTATTTTTACAACACAATTTTAGATGTTAGGTTTTTGGGGGTACCATTTGAGATCATAAGATTTTCCAATAGCATATAAAGTTGTCCAATCTTCTGACAAGACATTACATTTGCTTTGAAATGACTGACTTCCCATTTATTCTTGTTACTATTTTCCTAAGAGTTTAAAAATGAGCAGGTTTTTTAAACAGGGTGTCATACACACACCAACACTTCAACTTCCATTTCTGGACTTTAGTTTTACCAGAATCTGTTTTCTGAATTAGAACAAATGTAGCCTCTATTTCTCTATTTCTCCTGCACTAATCTGCTTTGACATACAACGCAAGTGTTCTTTATGATACCCGAGGGAAAGAGGAAGGGAAATAGACAGCCGTGAATACGTCTCCATAATTTTCAAAACCACTAGAGTTTTTCTGGCTGTGAGGATGCAGCATTGAATAGTTAATAGAAGAACTTTGAAATTGAGCAAATCTGAGTGTGAATCCCAGCACCACTGTTTATGGGTTGTGTGACTGGGCAGATAATTCTCTAAGCTTTGTTTTCACCATTTTAAAATGGAGGTAATAAAACCTACATTTGGATTTATATTTTGAGGATTTAAAAATAATATATATTATGAACCTAACATAGTAGCTGGGATATAAGACGTTCTCAATGAAGGATCATCATAGTCGTGTTATTAGAATCTAGAATTTGTAAACCAGATATCACCTTAGGGCCATGGTAGTATAACAGGGCTCTTTTAAAGTTGGGGGTTTAAAAGAGGCCCCAGTTATCATCCAGATGGATTCTATTTTGCTCCTCTTCACTGTTTGTCCCCTGAGTCATTTCTCCACAGCTTATTTCAGCTTCCAGGAATAGCAGGCCTTCCAGGATCAGCTCATCATGGAAACCCAATTTTCCCCACAAACAATAATGATTTTCTGGGTACCAGTAGGATGCTGCAGAACCAGACCTGAGATGACGATAAAGCAGACCACAGCTTAACTGTACATACTTCTTGCTCCCTACTTCTGTCCTTCCCTACAAAACTATGGAGCTCTTCTTAGTACCTTGAAATCCAGGCTTAGGAAGCTGGTCCCATGTATCTTCACAGTATGGCCATACTAAATTCATTCCTAGCAGTTTCACTCTCATTCACCTCTGATTGGACTCTAGAGGTGGCAGGTGGTTGAATCAAGTCTGTTGGCATCCCCAGAGTCAGGCCCCTGGCCTAGGAGTCTGCCAATATTAGTTATACATGGACATTTTATAAGAAAGTCAATTTCAGCCAGAGGGGCAAAGTGACTTGTCTAAGGCCACAGAGCCAACTCACAGCTGAGCCAGGCCTGCATCATAAACTCCTGATTCGATCCTATCCTCAATCACCTGTAATGTCTCTCATTTTTCTGTATTTCTAGATTTTCAGCAGTTTCTGTTTTCCTGGTTTCAAACTATTCACTCATACAAATATTTTTGTTCCACTAATGATAGATTTTTTTTTTCCTCTGGTAGTATCCACAACATCTGAGACCTATTTGGAATCTAAAATGCAGTCTGATAACCTCAGAGCTTACTCTTTCTTGCTCAGTTTCTGTCATATGAGCATACATATGGTGTTTGGAGGTTTAAAAAAAGTTCTGAGGGGTTATTTTTAGCTCATCATTTCTTCACAACCTTGAATTTTCCATGCTTTACGTAATTCATTTATCAGAAGAAGGGGATGTGGAAAGAAATTTCCTCGGAGCCCAGAAGAAGCTGAAAAGTTGTTGCAAGAAGTCGCAGCAGTAGTAAGACTATTGCTGAGCATGTGTTTATTAGAAAGCAAAATAAACAGCATGTTGCCTGCTGACTCCATCTTCATTAAACATTCATGCTGGAAATGCTTACCTTGTCGACAGCCAAGATGTTATCCTTTGCAGAAGGAGAGGGAACAGGGGGAAGTGTTTCATGTCCTGGGGAAAGCAGTGTTATGTAAAATCTTTTAATATGTCAGCCTAAGTGGTTTGGCCTTCACACAATTTGAATCACCTTGGGGCAGGATATGATGGTGAGGATGGCAGCTAGGGAAGGGAATGAAGGGACAGGAGCTCCACCATGCAGAGAAAAATAAATACAAGTCAGAGGGCTCTTTATGCCACTGCTTTTGTGGAATCTGAGTCCACTTGGCCTAATATGCTAAGAGGATTAGTGCTAAAGCTGCATGAACTTTGAAATAGACCAATGAAGCTTATGTGCTTTACAGTTTAAATTGGTCTTCAGCAAGACCTCTCTGATCATCAGGAATTTAGCAGACTGAGAATTCTGCCACAGTCTCTGAAGCAATGCCTTACCTGGGTGTCAACACTGTAGTTAGTAGTCCTTTCTATTTGAGGTAGAGAGAGCTGGAAGATTGAAGGGCACGGACCACTGTAGAGGTCATCATTGAAGCTGAAATTAAAAATAATGCTCTTTTATGCTTTCCCAAATAACAAAACTTAATCAAACAATAAACATATGCTGAAAGGGTCAAGATAAAAGCCCTTTTTCTGCCTGTTTTAAAATAGAGAAGGGGCATCACTGGATAATGAATAGAAATTTTTTATAGAAATAAAGGCATCATACCATCTGATTCACATGGAAAACCAGAAAAAAGATTGGGAATCCACAGCAAAATGGTTCTAAATTAATGGAATCCCTAAGACTACTACCTTACCTTTCAACTTAGCAACAGTGGAGCTTAGTACCGAGTGAAGAGGCACATGTCAGGATACGGCCATCAGAAGTTCACTAGGACACATGCTGAGTCAGTGCAGAATGCCTGGAATTAGAGGCATCTGCATGTGCTTGGTTATTTCCGTGCCCCTGTGGGACCTATGGGTACTGGATAACTCAAAGACATCATTACAGAATCCCTGTAAAACACATACTCTCTGAAAACATAAACTGAAATATAAATTCCTTTAAGGCACACCACCTCCAAATACAGATTTCATGGGCCCTTTTGCTGGGATGCCAGTGGTTTGGGAATAGGTTTCCATGAACTGCAACTACCAGGAAGCAGCTGGGGAATCATGTTCCCTGCTCCTCTCCTGGGTATCCTTTGAAGCTAATGCTTCTGCTTCAAGGATATCCAATGACAAGGATCTTTGTCTCCAGGAGAAGGAAACAGGAGAACTGCTTAAATATTTGAGCAGCACTATGGCATCATCACAAAGACAGTAGCTGAGAATAGCAGTCAGCCTAGCAAAAGCAACGTTAAAGAATCCATAATATTTGTCAACAGAGAAGAAGACTCCTAGATTAAAGGTGGTTATTTTCCACAGAGTGAGGATGGTCTAGATCACTTAAGAATACAAACATACAAAAAAAAAAAAAAAAAGAAAAAGAAAAAACGCTATCTGATGGTACTTGATAGCTTTGAAGCATTTATTGAGAAGCAACAGTATGTGTTTATATTTCCAATCTTTTGCCACTGCTAGTGGGTTTATGTAATAACTGTCATGTTCTCTTTCTCCCATTCTGTGTCCATACTACTAAGTAAACTCATGAGAAAAGCAAGGGCTGGTTTGACAAAACAAAAAAAATCAGCTGTAGAAGCAATTAATTTTTTTAACGGAAAATGTATTGCATTTTTAACAAACCATGACTACTGAGGTGAAGGAGACATAATGCAGGATCACTTGGAGGGGTACTTTGGTTTACCACAGGAGTATTTTCATTTATACTTATGCCATGCATATTCATGACCACATTCATTTACATTTATGTCATGCAAATACAGACAGGAATACCCACAGGGCCCTACAATGCAACTATATACAGTTATTTTACTCTTCTTTCGGACATTATTGCAAATGATTAATTTTCTTTCACCAAAGCCAATAAACAAATTAAATGTGTGCAGCATGGCTCAGGACATGCTAGAAAATTTGTTCAAATTCCTCAAAATATGATCCTGGGGGAAGAGGACAGTTATTTATCTAACATTTAATAAGTATTAATAAGTACATTTTCCAAATTGTCAGCTTATTTAGCACTTAAAATTTACTTCCCATATTTTTCTAGATTTCATTTAGGAGTCTGGATCTCAGGGAAGAAAGTTGACTGACCAGGCAATACTGAGTTTCCAGCATTAAAATGAAACACCAAATCGATCTTTTGATAACATCTTCATTATGCTTTGTGACTCATGATCTAATCATGATCTAACTTCAAGTGCTTAAAAGATCCAAGATGAGGACCCCCCCCCCCTTTGGTACTAGAGATTGCATCTAGGAGATTTTATCTGTAAGCTACACCCGCAATTCTTTTGATTTTGTTTGTTTGTTTGTTTGTTTTGCTAAATTGCCGAGGCTGACCTTGAATCTGCAGTTCTCCTGTCTCAGCCCCTCAAGTGCTGGGATTACAGGTGTGAACCACCATTATTGGTCTAGTTCTCCCTTTGGCCCAAGCCTGTGGCCTTCACCTAGACCCAATATTCTTCCTTAAGGTCAGCAACTAAATAGGATGCCACAGGTTACTGACCTGAGAGACCGAATATACGAATGGGCAAGGCTAGGCCATATGAAATAGAACTATTGTCCACAACCAGCAGAAACCTGCCTTGGAAACTCACCCTAATCAACAATAACCAGCCCAGGAAGTTAATCTACTATAAATCAGACATGTAGGAAGTCAGGCAGCTATTTCTAGAGACAACACAAGATGTCAAAAAACAGTGGCTAAAATTACCAGGATTTGATTAATGACCCACAGATTCACTAATTTTTGACCCTTCTTTCAATTGAGAACCAACCAGAGAAAGCCAGATATGCACTACTAATCAACCACATGGGAAAGCCCGGTTCTAATAGCCTGCCTACAGCTTCCCGAAGCCAAAGCCTCCAACGGGAGCATGCCAGGAGCCTTCCTCTTTCCCACCATGAAGCATTCCTACTCCTGGGCCTGCCTCTGAGACTGCCAAAACACAAGTTATAGTGGTTAATTACCTTGCTATAACAAGCTCTAAATAAGTAGTCTTGCCTTGTTCTCACTGATAGATCTTCATTTCTTTGCAAACCCCATTGCTTCTTATATATTTCTTCAGGTTCTCTTTGTGATTTCCTGATGGTTAGAGAACATTAACTATATTAGTAAGATTTATCCACTTGAAAAATAGAGATCCATTTCTTGTGTTTAGGATTCAAACAGTGAATCAGTAAGCAATGACCAAGATCCTTAGTGTAGATACTTAGTACTAGCAGTTAAAATACCCTGACCTCATACAGTGTTTATTCTACAAGAAAGAAGGAGATATCAAGGCATTTGAAAGGTGGTATGTATATACATAATGAGAAAAAAGAACAAGGATCAGAGGTGGGGGAAGCTATTAGGCAGTGCAGAGGTGGATGTTGCTACTTTAATAGGCAGATGGGAAGGACCTCAGTAGAGAAGTAATTATTTTTTATAGTAAAGGTAAACCAAAAATCTTTATTGCCAATAGGCTTTGTATTCCCATCCATGCACTTTAGAACAGGCAAATACAAATCTTGGCTAAATAAATTGGAATGAAGATGTTTATGGTCATGGCAAACATAGACCTATTTGCAGAAAACTGATACAAATAAACAAATGTGTCAAATTTGCTTAGGCAAATAATAAGCTCTCAATGGGTGTTAGGTGTTATTATCATCAAGAAGTAATATTTGAGTAAAGATTTTGAAGAAGGTAATTTAGGAAGTCCTGTGAATACCAAGAGCACAACAAGCAGAGAAAATTTAAAATTCGAAGAGTCTGAGGCGCAATATATTTTATTTAGTGTATTTAGCACTCTGGTCAATGTGGCTAGAGTAAAGAATTAGTGACAAGATTAGAAAGAAGAATGTAGCCCACATCACAGAAGGCCCCAGAGACTGCTGTTAAGATGATTCTGCCTCAGAAGAAGATGGGAAGGCATTGTAGGATTTAGAGTCAAGAAAGACCGGATCTGATTTAAGGCTTTATGAGATCACTACAGAGGCTGTGTAAATAGGTGCAAGTGATATGTGGGGCTACAGATGGTGTGGGTAGATGCAGGGAGACCAGTTAGGGGACCATTGAGACAATCTAGGTGAGATATACTACATATTGCTGGTAGTGGAGGTCTTGATATGCAGTTTATTCACATACATAGATGAAGAAAATTACTCAAGCTAGCCAGATTTACGTCTGTAATCTTCCACTGGAAATTCCATTCCAAATATATACTCTTGATGATGTGATGTTAGCAGTATTATCTTTAGACCTTCATATTATACCAAAATTCATTTATATTTGTAGTGTCTGTGTTCTGCTTGCTTCACTTTGCTTGAAGTATGTTGCTCTTGGGTCATAATAAGACAAATGACTAAATGCATTTCTCATAAAGAACCTAACCTTTTATTTGCTTATGGTTTGGTTTGCAAATGAAGACTGTTTTAACATGAAGTTATTCTGTGACTACTTACATACAACTGTATTTTTAACACCCAGAGAGGAAAATAATGCACAGTGACAAAAAGCTACAATGAAATCAGGAATGCTTGAAAATGTCATATTTACTAAGTACAATGACATATTCACTCAACTAAAAGATAATTGTAGGTGTTTAAGTACACAACCAAATATTTTAATTCACTGACCCTGTGAAGGGGACATCAAGGTTCCACAGAACCCCATGTTATTGTCACAAAATCAGTCTTTCTTGACTCAGATGGCCCTGACAGTGATTTAAATATGAAAATCAAGTGTCATGGTAAATCCAAGAAGTGATTTCAGAATGGAAGGAAATAATACATTCATTAACAAAAGCTAGGCAAGTTGTTCAGCTGAGTGAAGGCTGTGGACTCTTCTTCGGAAAATCAAGAAACAAGACATCTCACACCCACCATGATGAGCTAAAATGATTTGGGTGTAGGGGAGTCAACAGTTTAGTGACTACAAAAGGAAGCTCACCTTCATGCCACCAATTATATACCTAATATTTAATGAAATCTCAAGTCAATTAGCAACCTCCTAGAAATAATGAATTAATTTAAAATTTAATCGCCATAAAATAGGCAATATCACATTTGTTTCCTTAGAGGGCAAATTCTTTAAGAAACCACAAAGTAAACCAAAGATTTTGGTATTCATATTTTATGTTGTATTTTACTATTTTATTTTAAATACTGAAAATGTGTAAGAGAATTTGACATATCAAGATGTTATAATGCATGTCTTATGATTTGATAGAAACTGTATAATTGAGGGATATTAATTTGAAATATTTTAAGTCTGCATACAAGAGCATAACACTTAAAGCACCGGTTTCCAAAATTTAGTATATACATCAGAATCAACTAGAAAAGCTTGCTAAAACATTATTCATTATACCGAATCTCTGGTTTCTTATTCCATATAGCTAGTGTGGAGCTTGATTATTTGAATTTCTAACAAGTTCCCAGGTAACTATGACTCTGCTCTTTAGAGTATCACACTTTTAGAACTTCTGATTTAAAAGAACTTAATACTTGCCTTAATCATTAGTTATATTTATTGTAAGAATATCTTATAAGAATTACATAAATCAGACACACTACTTAAATAGGAAGTCAATCATATTAAATGTATAAATGCAGCTTAAAATATATAAAGGAAGCTAATAATACAAGTTTGTAAGTGGTACCAAGGATTAATTAAGGGTCTAAAAATTTTTCCAATGTTACACATAGAATATTAAGATTTATGAGTTTAAGGGGAAAAAACTAAGATTTTAAGGTTTTAATGGAATAATTTTATTAAACTGAACTTTATTGTTTAAAACCAAAGTCACCTCTGAATAATCTTTTCTGTGCACAAAACTCAGTCTTGAAAACATCAAAAAACTGATGCTGACAGTAGTCAGTCTGTTTCCCAGGGCTTCTAAGCCCTTGGATTGGGAACCGTTGGCATAAAGAAGTAGCTGGATGTTCACCCTTTTCCCAAATCATTTGATGCCCCTTCAAATGGTCTTACTCCTCTGCTCATAGAGTCAGCGCTTGCTTTGAAGACAGTGGACTGAAACAAAAAGCCCACATCTTGATCGACCTGGAGTCCGAGTGCCAGGAGAATGAATCTCCTGCAAAGCTCTGGGAGCTTTTCTTTCCAGCTCCCCTGCTAACTGTCATTGTCTTCATGCACAGTCAGAGGACACCACACAAAAAAAGAATGGCATGTCAAGATCAATCTTCCTCCAGAGACACTCCTTGAAATAGCGTTGAATAGCTGCGCATTTGAAACCTTTACTTCTGAGACCAATTATCTCCCTACTACAATGCATTCAGCCTTCTCCGGTGTGGCTTTTGGACCCAGCTGTTTTCAGGAAGGCCAGATGTATTCTGAATCACAGATGTGATCATTTAAATTAAATGAATGTTCTATGTTTTTATAAAGGTACATTTATTAGCCTTCAGAGAATACAGTCCTTGGTTTATTTTTCTATATTAGAATGTGTGTCCCTCATTTCTCTTTTAAAACTAAAAGCACTAATACATCACAAACAAGAGCTCTATGGAAGCACCTAAAGCTACTCTCTTGTTCAAGGAGAGCATAAAGTGAGTGAAGGTCCAAGATTTTCAAGGGATTCCATACTCCACTGAGAACCCACCTCTAGGAACTCTAAATGCCAATCAATTTCTTGAGGCCAGATCCTGCCCTTGGGAATTCATAGACTTAGACACACTTTGAGTAACCAAATAAATCCCTTATTTTCTGGGAACCACATTTTATATCTTTAGTAAAAATTACAAAAATTTGTCAAAAAATTCTGTATTTAATTTCCTTGAACCTCAAAACACCTATAGTACTAGCTTTAAACAAATGCCTCACTTTAAAAGCTGTGTTATTGCAATAGATAAAGGCTATATGCGAGAGAAAAAATTGTATCTTTTCTTACTTAACACAAGGTTCTTGGCTGATACTACTACAACAAAAGAGGGAGTAACAAAAGCATAAAAATATTATCATAAGTTTTACATGACATGGAGACTTCAGAAATGAAGACCCAAAGACCCAAAGGAAAATGTATATTTTTAGGCTGAGGCTTGAGGAAGCCTAGCAGTTGTATAGCGTATGATTGGCCACAAGGACCTAAGGTAATAGCCAGGAGAACTTGCTAATGCCTGTTTCTTCAGATGTTCTGTCTGTGAATCTTTGTTCATTTTTTTCCTCTGGGTATAGGGCAAGATACCTGTCACAGGAGGATCTGTAAGAGAAAGGGGCAGGAGAAGGTCACAGAGAACTTTCTGCTTTGCCGCTTTCTCAATTTCCTTCAACTTAAAGTACTCAATATGCCAAAGGGCCATATTTGGGGATATCTTGTCCTGGGTCCAGACAGCTAGAAAAACTAAATTTTGTAATGGATGGTTCAAATCTTGTCTTGCCTTGTCTGAGTTTCCTTACTTAAAAAAAATAATAAAAAGGAAAAAATACCTTCTTAATTTAAACATATCTGGCATATAGAAGCTGCCCACTATATGTTCACAATGATTTTTTTAACCTAAATACCTATTATTCAGTAAATAAGCAATCCTTTTGATTGAATTATATACAATCATTAAGCTGATGTTTTAAAAATTATGTAATATCATATTTAAACTAGAAAACTATTCGGTTAGAAGTAATATAAATTAAAATATTTTTTAAACTTAGGTAATAAAAATAGAAAAAACCTAACACATTAATAAACAAATTAAATGTAGAATTCTGCCTTTTTCTTTTTTCTTTTTAACTGACACATTTTTGTACATATTTCTGGAGTTGAGTGTGATAACTCCAAACAAATATACAATGTTTAATCAAAACAGAGCAAGTAGCATTTCTAGAACTATGGCCTTTTATTATTTATATATTTGTTTGATTATTTATTTATTGGCAGTGTTAGGGATTGAATTCAGAGCCTCATACATGCTAGGCACTCATTTTACCATTGAGCTACATTCCTAGTCCCAAACTAGGGACTACTACTAGTCTACTTTTCTATTTTGGGACATATTTTTATTTAATTAGTGGAAACCAAATGGACAAACTTAACAAAGAAAAAGTTTAAAATTGTGAATTAAGTTATTGGAATATCAAATTCCTTAATTATTGATTACTCTGATGACATACGCTTATACCATTTACCCTGACACACATCATGGTAACATTTTAAAAACTGCATCTATACTGGGCATGGTGGAGAATATCTATAGTCCCAGTAATTGGGAAGCTGAGACAGGAGGATCACAAGTTCAAAGCCAACCTCAGCAATTTAGAAAGGCCCTCAGCAACATGGTGAGCCTTTGTTTCAAAATAAAAACAAAGGGCTGGGGCATAGCTTGGAAGAGGAAACACACACACACACACACACACACACACACACACACACACACACTGCATCTAAATCATTGCCTCTCCTTAAGAAATGGTTTACTTATTCTCAATGAATCTTTGAAAATCTTTAAAGTGCATTGGGTGGCTATTACCTGTTTTTATTATACAGATGAGAAGACTGGGAATCATACACTTACCTGTCTCATTTGTGCAGCTATTTTATCCTTCATCTCCGATAATATGTTGTGCAGCCATGATTTGAGAGCTTCCCTTGAAAGAGGAGCTTCTTAACGCAGGGGCACTTGTCTTCCTTGACCTATGGAAAGTGTCACTCCATTTGCCACAAGCCTAACTACTGCAGGGAATCCTAACAGAAAAGAGAAAAGGTAGCATTTTTTCTAAGAGGATTAAAATAAAATACTGTTTAGACATAAATTTTCTTTCATTTTTTTCCTTTTCAATTTTCTTCTGCTATGCTTAGATTCCTCCTCTGAATGCCTAGGTAGGAAGCTTCCCGGGTATTCCTTGAGCATTGTTACTCAGCAGGAAAGAGTTTTTCCCTATTAAATATTCAGGACATCAACATACTCCTATATCATATAGGGGAAACGATGGAAAAGCTTCTTTAAGGTTAGGTGTGCATTGTGGTTTAGCAATTTGCAAATACCTTGCCTTGACTCTTGGAATGGGCTTTGCAATGAACAAGCCACTGCAAAGTACTTGGGAAAGTAAGTCTTTCTCAAGTACACACCTCTGGGTACCATGGGATCAGAAAAAGTTCAAGTCATATAATAACAGAAACAATCTCGCTCAGCAGGAAAACTTCCTTTATTGATACCAATTTAGACATAGAAATATGTTAAAATCTAAATATTGAAAACACGTAGTTGTACCTATCATTTCTCAATTCAGATATTCCAAGCTCTGAGCTGGGGTTGTGTCTGCCATGAAGAATAGGATAGGAATGATGACAAATTGTGTGGCTCTAAGAGTCAGCTGTCCCTACCATCCTGCCTCAGCTGGAGATGGCTGTGAAATGGTTCTGAAAATTCATCTTCCCTCCTCTCTCTCTCTCTCTCTCTCTCTCTCTCTCTCTCTCTCTCTCTCTCTCTCTCTCTCACACACACACACACACACACACACACACACACACACACACACCATGCCAGGAGCCTGCAACTATTAGGGGCATTCACAGATACGTCAAGGTCTTATTTATAACAATACACACAAAGTCTTCTATGAAGAAAAACAGCATGTGATAGCCAACAATTTAATTAGGTTCAAAATACTATTTTTCAATTACAATGGCATTGGAACCCAGCAGCAGCTTGTTCTCATTTACTTGAGTAAATGACACTTTCACAGGTTACTCATGGTAGAAGACAGAGGTCCCTAAAATTATTTTCTTACCACCCCTTTTTCAGAAAACAAATACTCAGTGCATCCCGGAAAGTCTACTTTCTTTAAGCAATAAGAAGAAAGATGAAGGCTCGGCACATGCCTATAATCCCAGTAGCTGGGAAGATGAAACAGGAGGATCTCAGGTTTGAGGCCAGTCTCAGCAACTTAGTGAGACCATGCTTCAAAATAAAATAGGGCTGGGAGTGTGGCTCAGAAGTAGAATGCCCAGGAGTTCAATCCTTAGGACAAAGGGAGGAAGGAAGGAAGGAAGGAAGGAAGGAAGGAAGGAAGGAAGGAAGGGAGGGAGGGAGGGAGGGAGGGAGGGAGGGGAAGGCGAAGGAAGGGAAAGAAAGACGCAGTGAT
>PVLC010002414.1:66878-115426 GCA_004027655.1 Graphiurus murinus | reverse complement strand
TTGTCTCTTTCTTAGTAGACTCCACGCCGGGGGCCGGCTCAGTGGCGGCTTATGCCTGGCGGCGTGGCACCGGGGCCGCGGAGACGGGCTTCTTTGCTCTCTCTGGTCGGTCTTCCGGGTTCTGCTCAGCTGTATTCCAGTTTTCGCAGCGTTTTCCACCTTTTTGTTGCTTTTTTTCTTTTTTCAAAAAACTGGATCCGCGACTGCTTTGAATCGAGCTCACAGCGGCTCTTGAGACGTGTCTCACTCCGTCGCCCCCAATTTGTTCTTATTGAAGGATCTTTCCTTGCGCTTCATTCTGCACAGGGAGACTTGGCAGCTCAGCCTGATGCTTATTGGTATAATGTAGAGGAGACCTATGACCCAGGTGGAGGTGTAACCTGACAACCTCTAAGGCTCCTTTGCCCAGGCTGAGTATTTATGAGCACGGGTGGAGTGTCAGGAGGGTACCCCAGGGGAGCAGATTTGCTGGATTTCCACTTGGATACTTATTGGCGGAGTGACCTCGGGTCATGTTTTTTAAACTCTGGACGTCAGTTTCTCATCTATAAAATGAGAACTGAACATCCTCTGTGTAAGATGGTAATGAGACTAGATCTAATAAATACCCGGCCGCTGCTTGCTCTCCAGGCAGCTCTCGTCCCCCTTGCTCTGCATTCCAGCCACTCTCGCCCTTCTTGAGCTTCTAAGTGCTCGATGTTCTCACCACAGGACGTGTGCATGTCCTGTGCTGCTGTGCGCTCTGCACCTGCTCTTTCTCACTCTTTTCCCTCCGTCATTTGGTAAACTCCTATTCATTCTTCAAGCTCTCAACTCAGGTGTCCCTTCCTTTCCTGGGTCTGCTGCATAGATCAGCTTCCTGTTGCTTTCATAGAACCGTATTCCCTTCAGAGCATTTAGCAAAGGGTCTGATTATTTCCTGATTCGTGTGATTCTTGGGTTAATTGTTTTCACTCTCAGTAGCCTGATATTTTAAGAAATCAGGGATCATGCTTCAGGTTGGTATCTGTTTTATCCCAGGTGGCTAGATCAATGCTTCTTCTATAACAATATTTGATAAAATTTGCTGAGTGAATGCATGCATATGCAAATTTCTGATATTCAGCAGGGGCTTAGTAAGCCGTGACTGCTGCCATTGTTATGGTGTTCTCTTATCAGACTTTCCAGCCACTTCATATTTCCTTATGTTCTCTGAAAAGGAATCCAGAGTATCTCATCACTAAGATGCCCTTTACCATGCTACAGAGGAACAGATGGCAGGGTATAGGCAGGAGTCCCAAGGGACTTTACTTTCCTAAGCCTCAGTTTCTTCATTTGAACTGAGTTAGATCCTTGATTTTTTGACATTCATAACACCCTTAGGAGTGCAGTGAATCACAGGGTGAATGGTGCATCATCTGGTTCATTGATTTTTTTTTTTTTTTTTTTTTTTTTGGCACTGGAGATTGAACCCAGGGAAATTCTACTGCCAAGCTACACTCCCAGACCTATTTTATTTTTTACTTTGAGATGGGCTCGTCAAGTTGCTGAGAGTCTTACTAAGTTGTGGAGGCTGTCCTTAAATCTGTCTCAGCCTCTCAAATACTGGGATTATAGGGATGTGTCACCATATCCAGCTTGATTTTTTTTTTTTTTACTTGAATATTTTGGGGAAAAGGAAACCCATTCACTAATAAAAAATATTGAACCAAATTATAAAATGTGCACAAATTTTAATACAAAGCAGCTCCTACCCTTAAATTCTTGGAGCTATGTATTCATATATCAGAACAACCCAGAGGGGCCTGTCTTGTCCCCAAGGATTTGGCTTCCACCCGCTTGGAGCCAAGCATCAACTTATGTGTGTATTGAAAAACTCTCCACCTGCAGATACCAACATGTAGATGGAATAGAGGCCACCATTCTGGGGTGCTTTGGAGGAAGAATGAGATTCAGTTCCATGGATGAATTCATAGATCCTACCTAGTTATGACCTTCCTCTTGCTTTTGTTCAGGACTTCCCAAATGATCTAGCAATTCTTAATTTCTACATTGACCTCTGAGATACACCCCCAGGTGTGTATATCTTCAGCCCTATTTTATTTAAAAAAAAAAAATTTTTTTTTGGTGCTAAGTATTGAACACATGGGCATTCTACCTCTGAGCTAGACCTCCCTCTGTCCAGCCCTATTTTATTTTATTTTGTCATACTGGGGATTGAACACAGGGGCCTTCGACTTCTGAGTTATATTCCCAGCCCTATTTTTTTTTTTTTTAATTTTGAAACAGGGTCTAGCTAAGTTGCTGAAGTTCTCACTAAGTTGCTGAGACTGGCCTTGAACCTGAGATTCTTCTGTCTCAGCCTCCCAAGCACTGAGATTACAAGTGTGCACCACCACACCTGATCCATGGTCCCTGCTGATAAGCCTATTCCTATGTTTTAAGGGAAAAATGATGTGTGCATCTAAATTTCTTGGTGTAAGATCTGGTCAGCTCTGCCCAGATTTGGAACCACGATTTCCACGGCAGCTTGGGCCTGCAAACAGGAAAGCTTGCTGCAGCTCTCTGGCTCTGTTTCTTGACTGTCTCCCATCTGGCCTGTGCCTGGATTTAATTGAACAGGAGCCTGACCCTTCGCCTGGGCTTTTGTTACCATGCAGCCGGCACAGCAGAGGATGTGAAAGCTTCCCTCAATAAAGCATCCCAGCACACTGCCTTTCTGAGCCGGCACAATCAGAAATCTTAATGCTCAGCATACAGGGATGCTATGAAAATCAAATGTGTTTTATTTATAAGTCCCTGCGCTCCTCCTCCCAACCTCCCAAAGAAAAAAAAATTGCGAGCAGCGAATGCAAATAATTTTTCAAATCGATCGTTTTATGAAAATGCCTGTTTTTATTCTATCTTTTTTAAGGACTAGAGAATCACATAAATGACAATTCCAGAAACCATAGATTTATGACTTTTTTACTTTCCAAATATGTTGGCACGGAGTAAAAAAAAAATAAAATTTTGTAATTTCGGGAAGAGAATAATGTACTTTTTTATTAAAATGGAAATGACACACTGCTGCATCTCTAAGTTGATTTAGTGTTTTTATTAGTTATATAACTGTTTTAATACCTCGCTAACTATTGCATTCTCCCTTAAGGTTTCCATTGTTCACATACCCTAGAAACAAATTGATAATTCTGAAAAAATAAAGTATTTCTTGGTTGTTTGCGAACAGCAGAATAGCAATCAGTCACCACAGGGTTACTACAATGGGCGTCATTATATCTGGATCCTTATCAATTTCACTATACGGGTAAGTATTATTGCTATATACCGGAACTCCTTTGGTGTTATTGCTTAATTTTAATTGTGATTGTAAAATGTGAACAATGTGGATCTTTAAACCACAATTAAACACCTGCTATACTTGTTGTCTGTTGGCATTTAAAGATATATTGAGTATTTAAAAACTGCTGATTCAGATATTGCATTGAGCATAAAAATAGATTTAATTGGAGAACAAGTGTGGGCTTCCAGGAGGAAGTTACAGGAAAGTTTTCGGGAGTCAGATAGGTGAGTCCGAATTTCTGTTTGACAGGAAAACACCGAGCCGAGAGAAAGTGTAATCATTTCGCAGAATTGCTCCTCTGCCTCCTCCTGCTGGGTCTCCTGCCAATTTCCGTCAGCAGTGGGAATCCGACTCTTTGTCCCACTGACAACTTGTTAATGAAGAATCTCCCTACAGGAAGCACCTGCCCGATGTTGATGAGATATTAATAGGAGAAATAACAGAGTTACGGAGGCGCAGGGGAGGGTGGTGAAGAGCAGGGGTAATGATATCTGATTTCAGCCCCAGGTCCCAGCCCAAATCAAATGTGGAAAATAGATGGTCCTGGCCTTGGGGGCCTAAATCCTGCCGATGAAGGAGTGATTTGAAGTTTTCTGGAATCCACATTCAGAGAGTTTTGGCCTCTGAGCCCCGTCTGCAATCTGTAAACCCATGGTTTGCTTTTTTTTTTTCTTTTTAGGTGGGTTTCTCCATCATCTCCATCATCATAATTAACCATTTACACAATGTCTGCTAAATGCTGTGCTAGGTTCTGAGTTTCCAAGATCATTTAAAACAATGTCGTTTGCCTAAGCTCAGATATGCTTTCGTTTCTTTGGAAAATAGCATTTCTTGTTTTAATTTCCCAGCAGTGTTTTTATAAACAGTGAAGAAGGGAGTAGTATGGGTGGGACAATGGGATAATAAAAGAATCTTTCCTTGGAGAAATAGGACCACAGGTTGGATATGGGAAGCAGGAAAGAATAAAATATGCTGGGTTTATATTCATCTCAGCTTAATTTTTTTACTTACAAAAAAAAAAATCAAAATAGGTTTGCAAATCCCAACTTTGCATTTCAAGTAAACAAATCTGAATGTGCCCCAGGGAGCAGCAAGGGCTGTGTGGAAGGTTCCTGCGAAAGGGTTAAATTGCAAAGATGGGGAATTTCCAGTGCAGAGGCAGAAGTGTGCTGAAACGTGACAGAGGCAGAATGGTCTGAACGTTGAGGAAGGTGTACAGGTCAGTTCCACATATATTATAAGAAGATACTCATACGTTATAAGAACCCAGGCTCTTTTGCTCCTTCCCTAAACCCTATCTCAGTGGTATGCCACAACAATGAGAAACAAACCAGACTTTAAAAAGCCGTAACAAGTAAACCTGGTGTTTTGTGAAAGCCTTTTGAGGAACCAGAAGAGGGGGGTGTATGGTGTATTACATTAAAAAAAAAAAAAAAGCTAGACGCAGTGGTGCATGCTGGTAATTCAGACAGGAGGATCGCAGATTTGAAGCAGACTCAGCAACTTAGTGAGGGTCTCAGCAACCTAGGGAGACCTTGTTTCCAAATAAGAAATAAAATTGGGCTGGGGGTGTAGCTTGGGGGTAGAATGCCTCTGGGTTCAATGCCTAGTACCACACACACACACACACACACACACACACACACACACACACAATAAATAAATAAATAAATAAATAAATTAATTAATTAAATTAAAAAAATAATAAAAAGAATCTACTGGGTGTGGTGGCCCATGCTTATAATTCCAGTACTTGAGAGTCTGAGTGAGAAAAGAGGATTGCAGGTTTGAGGCCAGCCTCAGCAATTTAGCGAGGCCTTTGGCAACTTAGTGAGACCCTGTTTACAAATAAATGAAATCGGGCTGGGGTGTAGCTCAGAGGTAGAATGCTCTTGGGTTCCATCTGCAGGCCACACGCACGCATGCACGCACGCATGCACGCACGCACACACAAACACACACACACATGCACACACGCACAAATATACACATGCACAAATGTACACACACAAAATCATACAGCCTGACATTCCTCTGCTTTGGCACACAGGGATGCCAGGGTGGAAGTGTGGGGAGAAGGGAGGGGTAGGAGTGGCAGTGGAGACTCAACAGTGCTTTGTAATTATAACTACAAACCTAGTCACTTTAGACTCCAAATCAAACAAGAATTGTCTCTTGAGACCTTTTAATCAAGGACCTTTAGATACTATACTTGTATCCAGGGAAGACACATATATCCAGTAGGCACTGGATGTATAATGAGAGAACGGATATGGAGCAGACCCATAGAGCAGATCATGACAAAAGTTGATTTATGAGGATGTTCTGATTCCTGGCCAAGCTTGCACAATGATGGGGAAAAATAAGTAATAGCTTTGATGATGAGGGCATAGTAATATTAGCTGCTATAACAGACAGACCCTAGATCTCCATAGCATAACTCCACATCACAGCATTTTTTTGGTCTATTGGACATAATAGTCAAATTGTGGGCTTATATTTTGTCTTTATTATAAATGCAAAATTTAAAAAAATCACTTTATGCTATTTTACAAAAGTATTGATCTGCAATAGATTGGAAACAGAAAAATTAAGTGGTCCATCACTGGGGATGGTTTAGAAAGCATCACTGTAGATTACTGTCCTAGGATCCATGAGATGGGTTGTTGTGAGAATCAGAAGGCAATTATATATGATTCTAAAAAATTGCTCTATAAAGAGGCAGAGATTCTGTGGTTGGTTCAATTACCATTCTGATACATTCCCAGGGAGAGTGGGCCTTTTCTGCCCCTCCAGAATGTTTGAAGAAAAGGTAGAGCAGGAAGATTTAGAGCAGAGTGTGTTTTTCAAAACAATGAATTCCAGTCCCAAAGGGATCTGACCCATCTGCAGTCTAGGGGATTGTTGGATGCTTAATCTGGGCACAGGCAGTGACAGTGGGTGGTCCGCAAAGGATGTCCTCCTGCTTTGAATATCTTCCTGTATGGTTTAAATATAAGATGTCCCCCAGAAAAAAACCTCATGTGTTAGATAAAGCAGTTGGGTTTGGCGGTCAGGCATACTGGAGGCTGAGTCACTGGGGAAATGGCCATGGGGACTATTTGTGCCCCTGGCTTCTCTCTCTCTCTCTCTCTCTCTCTCTCTCTCTCTCTCTCTCTCCTTCCTGGCTGCCACGAGACAAGAGAAGTTTGTTTTTTTGTTTTTGCCATGTCCTGCCAATGAATGGCTTCTGCCTTGGAGCCAGCCAGCCATGGACTGATCTCTGAAACTGTTAGCCTAACATAAACCTTTCTTCCTCGAAGTTGTGCTTGTTAGGTATTTTGGTTACAGCCAGAGAAAAGCTAACTAAAACACTCACCTTGTGGAATGTTTTTCAGCAAAGGGATGACATGACCAAAGTGTTATTTCGGTTCAGTCTTATACAAGATAGATTGATGAAGGCAAGCACAGAAGACTCCAATGCCTTCTATTTCTGTCATTTAAAAGATCATTTTGTGAACTTGGTCACTGGCATCGCCTGGATCTTGGTGTTGTCAGAGTTGCCTGCATGAGGACCCCCATTTTGTAAACACCCATCCCCCATGCCACCAATTAGAGGGCCAGAGTACTCTAAGGGCATCCTGTGGATTCCCAGGAATAGCCAAAGAACAAGGCCTTTATACCAAAAGTATAGCAAAAATTTTGTTGACAAGAATTGAGCCCCAATTAAAGAATAAACTACATGCAGGTTTGAATAGTAAACTTCCATACATTACTATGAGTATGGAAAGAAGTTTCATTGTATGATTGTAGTAAGTTGGAATCAGAAGAGAAATTCCACTGACTTACTAGGATCACCCACACAGCGGAGAAGAGGCAGCACCCTAGTAATCAGATCAGAAGAGGAGTCCATTTCTTCAGGACATCTTTGCTGAGTGATGTGGCTCTGGTCACTCTCCTCTACAAGGAATTGTTCAACACCAGCTGGTCCTATTTGTCAAGGAGTTCTTGGGCACCTGTTATGTGCTAAGCTCTATGTTGGGCACAGAGAAAAAAAAAAGATTAGTGCCATAAACATTCATATCTGCCTTGAATTGGCCACTTTGCTCAAAGTGTGGATCAAAAAAATTGAGACCTAAAGTGGATAAACTGAAAGATTTATTAACATTGCATCTGGAGATTCTCCAAGGTATCAAGTTGTACTACCCATGTGCTAGATATCTGAACATAGTGCTAGTTCACTATAATATCTAGTGTCCCTACACAAAAATCTATAAAATATATTCTTCTTATAATTCAGTGCTACTGAAAAACATTTGTCTTCTGGTATTTTTCCCTATTAGTAAACAGGACTTGGGAAAATTGTAAAGTTTTCTTTTTAGTATTCTACCTGAATGCTCAGAACTAGGTTTTGGTACAGGTACCTATCTTTCTCACTTTATAACACTTTTTAAAATTAAAAACACAGCCGGGGGAGGTGGTGCACGTTTATAATCCCAGCATTTGGGAGGCTGAGACCAGAGGATCCAGGTTCTAGGCCAGCCTCAGCTACCTAGTGAGGCACTCCACAACTTAATGAGACCCTGTTTCAAAATAAAGAATAAAAAATAGGGCTGGGGGTATAGCTCAGAGGTAGAATGCCCCTGAGTTCAGTCCCCAGCACCAAAAAAAAAAAAAAAAAAAATTAAAAACACCTTTTTGAGGTATATTTTAAGCTAACTTAAATTATTGTATAAAGCATTGGAAAAGTATAAAAAACAAATAAATAGATTCTATTATAATTTTTCCTTCTTATAGTTATTGGAAAGATTCTTTCATGATGGAGAAGCCAAAAGCAAGCCCCAGGAGGACCAGCTCTCTTTTTTAAGATTCTTTGCTAGGCTGGCAGTTGGGATTTTATAGACTTTGGTTGTTTTAGGTAGATGGAAAAAATGTTTTCTAGACTGAATGCTCATTGGAACAATCTTTGCCTTACCACAGGCTGATTTCTGCTTGTCCTAAAATAATAATGTCTTCCTGCAGCTCTGGGGCTCAGCCATGCTACTCTGTGCATTTACTTCATGGTCTGGACGTAGGTGTTGACCTGTTACAGAACTTCAACCCTTTTTACTGATTAAAGCTCACAATATTTTTTTTTGCCTTAATTACACTTATTCATTTATCTAGGGATTATTACTGTGCTTCAAATGTGTAGCAGGCTCTTTGGATAGTACAAATTTGTAGCTGAGGAAATAAACGTTGAGGTTGAGGAAATGACCTGGTCTTAGCCTTGAGACTCTTGCAGTCTGGGAAGGAGACAAGCACATAAGCATGCGATTCTTTTCCATCATGAAGGTGACATTTCTGGAAAACAAAACATAAAATGACCAAAACCAAAACCAAACAAATGCTTCTCTTTTGAGATAGAATTTGAAAGAGTAACATGTTGAAAAACATGACTCTACAGGAACTATATTGAATTGGGGATCTGGATAGAAAATCTATGAAAGCACCTAAAAATTATACTCATGAAAATAAAAGAGATAATATACATTTAAAGAGAATATTGTTCAAAAAAAATTCTCCAAAGCTTGGAAATATGGTATGTCATTTCAATGTTATCCAAAGGCATTGTCTATCAAGGCCATTTAAGGATAATTAATTATGTTAGGGAATGTACCTTTGCTTGACTTTGCTATTTACTATTAATTAAAGGCTCAAATTCTGTGAAGTAACATGATACCTTGTAGATCTTGTGCAGCAGATATGCCAATAATTTCTGTCCAGAAGCAAAGATAACTCCAAGGGTTATGGTTTTTATTGCCCTGTGCAACATTAATCAGTTTTGTATTTAACCTAGCAATATAATTCTAACCTTTATCTTTAAATGCCTATAAATACTCTATTCCTCAAAATGCTCTCTGAACTAGATTTTTCTTACTGCCTCCCTCATTAATGAGTTAATAAATATTTGACAGATACTCATTTTATATTTGATGAGAGTCATGTTTTTAACTATAAAAATATACTTTGACAGTATGTATGACATTTTAACTATCTTACATTATTATTGGTACAAAATCAATTTCCACTCACCACCCTTGCTTAATAGAAAACATTCAGAGTCTCTTTCCTGAAGTTTTAATGAGACACATAGAAAGTCATTTGCTTTGTGGCAGATTGTCCAAGGGCCTAGTCATCCTATGGCCAATCTTCCATCAAAGAGCTCAGCAGTTTTGCCTTATCTCAGTGAACATTCTCATTGCTATTATCTAAAATGACTGTCGTAACCTCCTTGCTGATGAGATGACAACCCTCCTGACTTACCTGTATCAACCCTGAGCTCTTCAGGGGACAGTCTATATCTGACATGTTTTTTGCAATTCTAACTTTTTATTCCATCCTGGGGTCCACCGTGGTCCACAGCACAGGGATGCTTGATGAGGAAAAAGTGTTGGCGATTTTTCTGTTAATCCACTCAGCTTGCTATGGCTGAGGAGAATTTCTCTGACATTCTTCCCAGTATCCCTGCCAATATGACTCCATGTGAGAACCTGTAAGGAGCTATCAGGACACTATCATTGAGTTGCTCTATCTCTCATGTTGGATTTAGTTGTCTCTTTTGTCCCTTTGACCATAATAATTTACTAACTAACTTAATTCAACATGCCTTCACTGTGCCCAACAGGAACTTTCCACTAAGGAATTTGCAACAACAACTACAGATAAATAGTAATAAGTATCTCTTGAGTGCCTACTGTGTGCCAAGAATGAGCCTACTGTGTGCCAAGAATGACTCAAAACACTTTATGTTACTAGCTCAGACAAGTAAGATCCATGTGAGACTTGAAACCATATATACCTACACAGCTTAGTAAGATTAAGACCTATGACTACATGACCAGGCCATTGCTATTCTAAAATTTTATTTTGCCTATAAAGAAAATTTTTCAAGTAAATTTATTGTTTCTGAAAATCCTTTTATTCTCCTGAATAATAAGCTAGTAAACTAGATCTCATCAGAGTTAGGATTGAACTTTTTTTTTTGGTACTGGGGATTGAATCCACAGACATTCTACCTCCAAGCTACACCTCTAGTCCTATTTTTTTTTAGTCTTTATTTGAAACAGGGTCTCACTAAGTTGGGGGGGGTCCTCATTAAATAGCAGAGGCTGTCCGCAAACCTGGATCCTCTGGTCTCAGCCTCCCAAGTACTGGGATTACAAGGGTGCACCACCATGCCCCTGGCATAGGATAGACCTTTTTCAAAACAATACTTGACAAGGTTATCAAATGATTGTTTTTTTCTCATGGCTCACTTCAAAACTCTATTCTATCACAAACTTTACAGAATTCCAATCAGAATCCCAAAGTCTAAATACCTGTCTTAAACAAAACCTCTAGTCTTAAAATATCCTGGTATCACCTCTCTTTCTTCTGAGATGCTACTAAGACGCTGAATTCTTTTGCTACAGTAAGCAATAAATTGGTTTTTGCTTGATCAACAGCTAAATTGAATGGTCTTTTATGGGAGTTACAGTCTATGTCTACATTCATGCAATTTACATTCTGTTGATGGAGACAGACCATCACCCAAGGAAACATCTATTCTTTAAGATAGTGGTAAGTGCAATAGATACATAGGGGGAGAGGGTGGCACTCTGGGGTAGGGCTACTGGAGGTCAGTTGCTCAGAGGGGTTTCACTGAGGACATGAGGTTTGAGCAGAGATCTGCAGGAATTGAGATTTGGGGAAAGGATGGTGTAGCTGAAAGGATCAGCCAGTATAAGAGTCCTGAGGTAGGAATGACTGGTACGTTCAGGAGATAGCAAGATGGTTGGAGCAGGATAAGGAGAAGAACTGTGGAAGAGGAGTTTGGAGACATCAGAAGGAACCATGGAATTTGTTCTAAATGTGAAGTGGATAAAGGGAAAGACTTTGGAGGAATTCAGTTTGGTGGGATCACATGAGCTGATTTAGATTTTTCAAAGATTATTCTGGCAGCTCTGTGGAGACAAGACTGTAGCAGCATGAGTGGCTTTGGGGCCAGCATAGGAAGCTACTGTAGAGGTCAGTGGAAATGATGGTGGCCAACTTGGGTGCTCTCTGTAGACATGCTGGTTGGATTGGGGATATGCTTTGAAGTCAGTCTGGAGAGTGATCTTTTGACCTGAATATTCTGGTCAAGGATGGTGCCACAGTAAGTTCAGAAGATGAGAGGAGAAAGGAGAGGATGGACTATCAAAACACTCATTTGGATCCATTAATCCAAATCTGATTTGTGATGCCTTTTAACCTAATACCTACCTGTTTTAATTTAATACCTAACTTTTAGCATAAAATCTAAGTTAAACTTAGGCACTGAAGTAGAAATGGATAGACACAGGAAGTTACATAAGGCCAGGCTGATGTTATAGGAAACACTTTTCCTTTTTGGTAGTTGGGTGCAAAATTCCGCTCTTGGGCTCTATGACTTTTTCTCTTTTCCCTTCTAGTTCTTTAATTCTCTCTTTTTCTAATTGTTCCTACTAGGAATGACTTGGAATTTGCATATGCTCCAGCCAAAATGAATACAGAAGTAAATCTACATATTCTAGAGTTTCACCTAAGGGAAATTTATAGTGGGGAGAAAGATTATTTAATTAGCAATATATTGTGAAAAGGGCTATAGTAGAATTTTTTTTTAAACAGTAACAATTTTGAACTCACTAGTGGGTTGTGAAATCAGTTTAGTGGGAGGTGAAATCAATTTAGTGGGGCACAAACAGCATTTGAAAGAAAGAAATAGAATAGAGAATAAAAGAGTGCATCACACTTAATAAGGGCAAGTATTATGTGAAATTTTTGTTTCATACACACACACACACACACACACACACACACACACACACACACACATCCCAGTTTGCAATGTAAATGTGTTTCTTGCAATGAACTGTAAAAGTCTCCGAAAGTAACAGTGATAGGAGAGGTGTGCTCTGAGTATTAGTTTTCAGGTAGAAAGCAGCAATGTCAAAGTCTAATGCTATCTGCAGTTAAGGAAAAGCCATATAACTTTGGTGCCTTAAGTTTTCTTATCTCTGAAATGGGGAAAATATTTTCTCCTTTGGTGTAAGTCTGCATTCTTCTGGTTGCAAGTGAGAAAGAGTCAACTCAAAATAAGCTAAAAGAAAGGGGGGAAAAAAAGCTTTTTTTGGAGAGATACTGGGTCAGCTCATAAAGTCTGAAGCCAGAGCTGAAGGAGGGACTGGCAGCTTTGGATCCTGGGACTAGATCAGGGGGCATGGTTCTAGCAGGGGTCTCTCTCTCTCTCTCCCTCTCCCTCTCCCTTTCCTATCTCTCTCTCTAGGTTGTTTCTGGTTTTTGCCTGGTTTCTTTATCTCCTGTGGCAGATAGCTGTCTTCCCATGGCAAAAAATTATGACTACTATTAGTCTTGCATTCATATGCTTCCAGATTTGAGATTTAAGAAGCAAAAGGCCTCCCTTATTAGCTTCAATTACAATTATCCCAGAGAAGGTCTCTGTTTGGTCTGTCTCTGATCATATGCTGATCTCTGAATAACCACCCTGATCAGTAGGATGAGGGCTTAGATGGACCTGCCTGGATTTGAGAGTAGCCATGTGGTGTGTGTGTGTGTGTGTGTGTGTGTGTTTACACATGCACGTTTAGAACTTGAGGATGAGATAAGAAGAGGAAGAGAGCTACTCCATCTTCTATATGCTGGGAGAATGTTCTAAGAATTAATACAATATAGTTCCTTAGAGGTTCTGAACTTGTAATTTACCTTGAGGAATAGCTCAAATGTCTTCACAGTAAACTAGCATCTGTGGAACTAATTCTTGGGCTCATAAAGAGAACAAGATGTGAGTGATTCTCCAGGAGGCGCCTTATGGGCCCCCATCCCCTGCTTCCCTGACAGAACGACTTCCCAAGGTCCTCTTTACGTCAATGCCAGCTCAGTCTGGTCTGTGCAGAGCTTTGTGATTTATTAAACACACCGACTACAGCAACTCTACATAGGAAAGACCCAGAAACTCCCAGAGACCCTGAATCTCCTTTAACACAAATCACAAAATCTAAACTCCACTCTAAGATCGGAATGCCTCGTGTTTATAATAAGCTTCATCCTCAGGAAATGATGCTATCTGGTAATGGTGAGGAAAAATATTCACTAATGAAAATCTAAATGAGGGATGATGAAGCTAAACACCATTAGATTTGGTTAGTTTCCCTACATGATTGGCGGAGGGATATCTTATTCATAGGAAGAAAGTTTCTTTATGCCAGCCATTCTTTTATTGGAAGTATCACCTCACTCCAATAAATGATTTAAATAGCTTGTGCTGCTCTGGAGAATGTCCTGGCTACCCAAATATTTTCTTGTCAATCTTCCATAATCTGTTCTGTCACACTGGGCTCTCCTGGGAATGAAACAGGTTTACTTTAAAATTTTATGAGATCAACTCCTCTATATCCAATGGCCGGTCATAGAATGGGATTATTAATACAGAATAAGTAACAGGCAACTGAATTAGAGGACTGTAATTCCATTGAGAGGCTCTAGATTTTTAAATTAATTTAATGCTTATGAAAGCTATAAGACTGACAGTGTAGGAAGAAGTGTACTTCCCCCCCCCCCCCCCCCGATGACTTGGTGCCGCTATGTGAGAGACTGCCACCAAAACTTTTGGCAAGGCCTGTCAGGCTGGCTTCTTCACTGGCGGCCTTGGTGAGGATCGATAGACCTGGGTGACCTCTTTTTTTTTTTTTCAGAATGAGAGACTGTGGCAGCACTTTGTGATCATAGAAACCTGCGTTAAGAGTCTCTGCTCAAGCCAGCTGTGGTGGTGCGTGCTTGTAATCTCAGTACTTGGGAGGCTGAGACAGGAGGATTGAAGTTTCCAAGCCAGCCTCAGAAACTTATTGAGACCCTCAGCTACTTAGTGAGACTGTTTCAAAGTGAAAAGTAAAATAGGCCTGGGGGTGTAGCTCAGAGGTAGAATACCCCTGGGTTCAATCTGCAGTCACACACACACACACACACACACACACACACAGAGTTGATCAACAGAGGCAAGACTCACGAGACAGCTCTTGAAGCACAAATGGCCACACCGCATAGCTTTGTTATTTACAATTGCTGAGAGGCTGTTAGCTTGTCTACTTTCTTCCCCAACAGAGAGGAGTCACAAGCCAGTCATTTCTGTGGTTGGAAGTGCTCTCGTGCCTTTGCCCTGTTCTCTAGAGCTCTCGATGGTGGAGTCTAGGCTGGGGTTGTGGTGGCCATGATGGCTAGTTGACTTCCCATCATTCCTAGCAGCAAGGTGCAGACTCAGCCCCACTTACCAGAAGGGGAGCTCAGGGGACCTTAGCCCAGATGCCATGAGGAAGCTTGCTGTGAGCTTCAGAGGCAAGACAGGTGCGTGCAGGCAAGGCTGGGTGTAGGCAGGTAAGAGGCCTGGCAGAGGCCTGGTAGGATTTAAGGTCAGCAATAATTAGGTGAGAGCAGAGACGAGGGTCCCAGTGGGTGCATACTCGTGGTTAAGTCTTGAGGGAGCACCCTGGTACTGAAGCCAGCTTTTGACAGACTCTAGGAGCCCATGCAAGGGGAAGAAGTCACGAAGCCAACCGCCCATTACTTCTGGAAATACCTGAACCCAGGCACAGAGTACTGCTTGCTAAAGAAGTGTGTGTAAAGAAAGATGTGTTACTGAAAACCATGTTTATAATAATCACCTGGAGAGCGTGAGGAAGTGCTGATTCTTGTGCCCCTTACTCAGACAATCAGATGGGCTTGGGCATCTTTTCCCTTCTTTTGTATTGGGAATTGGACCCAGGGGCTACATCCTCAGCCCGAATACACATACACATATGTATTTATGTATATATGTGTGTATTTTTATTTTGAAGCAGGGTTTCACTAAGTTGCTGAGGGCCTGGAAAAGTTGCTGAGGGCGGCTGCCAACCTGCACTCCTCCCATCTCGGCCTCCCAAGTACTGGGATTACAGGTGTAGGCCACCATGCCCAGCTATGCCTGGGGAATCTTAAAAATGCCCCTGGTCATTCTGAGGCACAGTGTCTGCAGTCTAATTTGAGACCTGTACGTGAAGGCAAATGTGCTTAGCTGCTGTGGTGAGCCATGAAGAGCAGAGAGAATTGTTTTTAACACTAAACCAGATTATTTTGTTGTGTTTTTTTATTTTTTTATTTTTGCAGTACTGGGGATTGAACTCGGGGGCATTCTACCTCTGAGCTATACCCCCAGCCCTATTTTTCATTCCTTATTTTGAAACAGGGTCTCATTAAGTTGCGGAGTGCCTCACTAGGTAGCTGAGGCTGGGCGTGAACCCGGATCCTCTGATTTCAGCCTCCCAAATACGGGGATTTCCCTGCAAATAACATGATTTTGTTCTTCTTTATGGCTGAGTAAAATTCCATTGTGTACATATCCCATAGTTTTGTAATCCATTCTTCTGTCGATGGACATCTTGGCTGCTTCCAAGTTTGGCTACTGTGAATTGTGCAGCTATAAACATAGATACACATGCGTCGGTCTGATAGTTTGGTTTCCGTTCTTTTGGGTATATACCCAAAAGTGGTATTGCTGGATCATATGGTAGGTTCATTCTCATTGGTCTGAGGATCCTCCATACTGTTTTCCAAAGTGGTTGCACTAGTTTGCAATCCCACCAACAATGTATTAGGGTTCCCACTTCTCCACACCCTCGCCAGCAGTTGTTGTTGTTCGTGTTTTTTATGATTGCCATTCTGATTGGAGTTAGGTGAAATCTCAAGGTAGTTTTGATTTGCATCTCTCTGATTGCTAACAATGTGGAACATTTCCTCATACATTTATTGGCCATTTGTATTTCTTCTTTGTGAAGTGTCTATTTAGATCCTTTGCCCATTTCTTGATTGGGTTATTTGTTTTCTTAGCTGTGAGTTTCTTGAGTTCTCTGTATATTCTAGAGATTAGTCCTCTATCAGAAGAGTAACTGGCAAAAATCTTCTCCCACTCTGTAGGCTCTCTGTTGAGGTTCTTGATAGCTTCCTTTGCTGCACAGAAGCTCTTCAGTTTAATGCAATCCCATTATTGATCTTCCTTTCAGTTGCTTGTGCTTTTGGGGTCTTGTTGAGGAAGTTTTTACCTATGCCTATGTGTTGAAGTGTTGGTCCTATGCCCTCTTCAAGTAGCTGCAAGGTCTCTGGCTTAACTTCCAGGTCTTTGATCCACCTTGAGTTGACTCTTGTGCAGTGTGAGAAAGTGGGGTTTATTTCCATTTTCCTGCATATGGTTAACCAGTTTTTGCCAACACCATTTGTTAAAGAGGCTATCTTTTTTCCAGTGTATATTTTTGGCTCCTTTGTCAAAAATCAGTTGGCTGTAAGCCTGTGGGTCTGTTTCTGAGTCTTCTATTTTGCTCCATTGGTCTATGTGTCTGTTTTTGTGCCAATACCATGCTGTTTTTATTACTGTGGCTTTGTAGTAGAGTTTGAAGTCAGGTATTGTGATACCTCCTGCATGATTTTTATTGCTAAGAACTACTTTGGCTATCCTGGGCTTTTTGTTTTTCCAGATGAATTTAAGGACTGATTTTTCTATGTCTGTGAGGAGCGACCTTGGTAATTTCATGGGTATTACATTGAATCTGTAGATCAGTTTTAGGAGGATGGCCATTTTGATGATGTTTATTCTGCCTATCCAAGAACAGGGAAATGGATGCAACTGGAAAACATTGTGTTAAGTGAGATTAGCCAGTCACAAAGAGTAAAGAAGTATATGTTCTCCCTACTATGCGGATGCTAGGGAGAAGATGGGGTATAAGAGGGTCTCCAGATGAAAAAGGAGAGAGCCTCGATAAGCAAAGAAGTTGATTTAACCGAAGGGGATGGACGGGGGAGGGGGACACCCTAATGCACACGATGTACTACACAATTATATCAAGGTCACTCACTAAACTGAACTTGAGAGGGAGGGAGGATGAGGGAGCGGGGTAGGAATTGGGGAAGTGGTCAAATGAGAAATGTGTACACATATGTCGTTATCAATTTGTACCTAACAAAGATACATGCTTACAATGCATGAATTAGTACAATGAAAAAAAAAAAAAAAAAACAACTCAAACCAAATGCTGGGATTACAAGCATGTGCCACCATGCCCGGCCCATGTTTTGTGTTTTTATGTTAATTATCCCCTTATTGTCTCTGTATAGTTCTTTACTTTTTTCATGAGTATCAATCTTGATTTCCCTAAGTTAAATCTGATGATCAGGGACCTTGTCTTTTACTTCCTTATGTCCTGTGTAGTACTGAACTTAGTGCTGTGCATGTAGAATTTTGATAGCTACTTTTTGATTTCAAGGATTAATTACACAGCCATTCTAGCTTCCACCTTACTTGCGATCAACATTTTTGCAAATGTGCTGATGGTCTCAGAGAGCCAGTGTGATCAGATGTGGATGCATCTGCATAAAACTTTTCTCATTATTTGTAAAATGCCTTATTGCAGTGCGTTTTCACCTTGGCTGCACAATAGTGTGTTTAAAAATCCTGATGCCCAAGCCATACTCAAGACCAACTGACTAAGAATCTTTGGGGATGTGACTCAGGAATTACTGGAAAGGGACTGTTACCAGAAGCTGGGGGCTTGGAGAAGAAGCCTCTGCAAGGCATAGTCAACTGTGCAGGCAGGAAGGCTCGGCCAAAAAAGGTAAGGCCAGTTGGTGTCCAAATCATGGAGGTGGGGTGGGGGGTCACAGTCATGGATGCTAGTGGTACTGCCAAAGAGATGTGAGAAGTCTGATGCATAAGTGCCAACAGAATTAGGAAGTTGGTACCATGGACATCCTGTGCTTCAGAGTGATGCAGAAGTCAGCTGAGTGTTGTGACCCACATCTGTAATCCCAGTATTTGTGAGATTGAGACAGGAGGATCACAGGTTTGAGGCTAGTCTCAGCCTCCAGAAATAGATGTCCATTGTATTTTTTATATAATGTGGTATTTTGTTATTGCAGCACATACTAACTAGTACACTCATCTTTCCACCCCTGTGGGCAGATAACTTACCCAGTCTTCTTTTGAGAAGCTGACTGAGAGATAGAGAAACTAGCATCCTGCCCATAGGCTGGGCAACTGCTGATGTGCCCCAGTGCTCTCTGAGTGGGGGAAGCATGGGGAGAGCTGTCATGATGATATAGAATTGGCAGGAATTGCGGAGAGAGAGTAGCTGCCTTCAGTTCCTAATTCCTCAGTGACACTGAGGAGGGATCATCATGCTTATAGGTTCCAGAATTGGAAATATGGAGGATGGATAAAATTAGAGGCTTTTGGTGTTTGGGGAGCTCTTCCTTGTGGGCAAAGAGACTCATGCATTAGAGAGCAACTGCTGGGAGTCAGTAGCAGAGACCACTGCATTTTTTAAGGAAGCACCAAGATAGGAGGGATAACAGGGAGCACAGGGATACACTTACTCATTAATGGGTCTGGCGGAGGCCCCTGGCTGCCTCATGAGGGGATGGATATATAGACCATAAGGCAGATCAGGCACCTGACCTAGGAGCAGCCCCTAGGAACAAAATTTGGGGCCAAAAAAGAAGACAGCTAATTTCCCACTGCAACCACAAAAGGAAATACCCTTCTTTACCCTTTCCTCACCCCTTCCTCCTTACTATAAAAAGAGAAAAATAAGCATAAGTAAGAGGGAGGTATAAGAAAGAGAGAACATATAATACCACCTAAAGATCAGAACCACGACTCTAGTGCCCTGGGCCAGGGAGAAAACTGAACTGAATATATGTAGAACGACCTCTTAGTAATCCAAATGGGACAATTTTACAACTGAAAGTCACCCAAAAGTTCTGAAATTAGGGGGAACATATCATTAAAGAGGTCCATCAATCTGTAATGGGGAGGTGGTTTGGCAGAACACAGTTGGTGGTTGTTATTAGAAAAATAACATAATTATGTTTTTTCTTCAATAAGTTCAAACTCCCCTGTCCATCCAACTGTGGTTTATAACTTTGATACATCCAGGGGCCCATGTGCTTCTGTCTGGAAGCCACATCTTGTTCAAGCATCATATTTTCAAAGCCAAAAGTAATTAAAAGGAATTCTCTTCCCTATTTGAATTTTGGAAATCTGCGATAGGATCTAAATACAGCAGTCTGCAGCAGCTCTTTTCAATCAACACCATCACACTTGGTGCTTATTTCAGCGTCTCTCCCCAGATCAGTTAGAAACTCCTCCGTCTCCAACAGACCCTCCTCTTTCCATCTCCCTCTTCTTCATCCTTTTGTTACAGAAACTGTTCTTAGCCCTTTTTCCTCCTTTCTTTTTTTGTCTTTCCCCTATTCTTTGAATTCTTTATCTAAAAAGTCCATAGAGCCAGGCGCAATGGTGCACACCTAGAATCTCAGTACTTGGGAGGCTGAGACCGGAGGATCACAAGTTTGCAGCCAGCCTCAGCCACTTGACCAGGCCCTCTACAACTTAGTGAGACCCAAATGCCCATTTTGGACCAACACAAGGGTACTTAGTTTAGTTTCAAACTAAGAAATAAAATAGGACTGGGAGTATAGGTCAGAGGTAGAATGCCCTAATCCCCAGTACCACCAAAAATAAATAAATGAACAAACAAATAAATAGATAACAAATAAAGAAAGAAAGAAAGAAAGAAAGAAAGAAAGAATAAACTGAAATGAAAATCCCAAAGGTCTGTTGGGGGAAGAAGAGCACTCTCCAGAGACTGCTGCAGAGATGCTGGTGCAGGCATGAGATGAGGAACCACAAAAGGGGAAATTCTTTTTGTCAGGTAGGTGTTGGTGTGTGGGCCGGAATAGCCACAAAGCCTCAAACATTACTAAATGTTGTTTAGCATCAATGGAAAAAAAAAAAAACCAAACAACTAACATTTCCTGGTGCTCACAGTTCACAAAAACATCCTTAAATACCTCATCTCAGTTCATCCTCCAAGCTGTGGGAGTGAATGTTTGCAAGTCCACTGTACAGGTCAGAACGGTGGGCTCAAAGAAGCTAAATGACTTGAATAAAACAGTGGAACTGAGCTTCAGAATTCAAACCCAGATCTCTGACTTGGTCCAGTTTTTCCTTTCCTGTAACATTCTCTCCAATATCTACTGTATTCTCTCAGAGAATATCTTTACCCTCCTTTATCTCCCTCTTCTCTGTCTCCTCTACTATTTTGGCCCTACTGACAGTTTCCTTCCTCATTTAAAACCACATTGTTCTTACTGATCAAGAAGCAACAGAGTAAGAAATTTCAAGCCTTCTTCTTTTTTTTAATGACAGAAGACTTTTTTTTTTTTTTAAATAGATCTCATCAAATCGATTTTCCCTCAAAATGGCATATATGTTTGGTCTATGGGTTCTCATTACACAACACGAGGCTAGGCATTAAGGAGTCAGACTTTCAAACAAATATTCAGCAATAAATATCTCCAAATATTGGCACTACTCTCATTGTCCAGAATATTCTGAATACTTGTTTTGGCCTGTTTCTCGAAGCTATTTATAAGCTATGTAAGATACTTCATTTAATTTTTTTTTAAACTCATACCCATTTTGGATCAACACAAGGGTACTTAGTTTAGTCCATTGACTTGATCGCTAGGATTTTATTTGTTTCTAAGAATGATATTTACTCCTACAGGACAAACATTTGTTGTCATCAAAGACAAATATCTATCTTTCTCTCTACCCTCCATCTCTATTAAGATATCCAAGAGCCTCGTAGGGTGAGTAGACGTGCAGATTCAGGAGCTATACTCTGTGGTCGTGTGACATTCAGCCTTACTAACACAGGCCTGAGTTGAAGGATTTCTGTAACCTGGAAGAAGTGCTGGCTGCTGACCATGGGGTGGGTAGGAGGCCAGGACAGGGGGAGCAGCTGCTGTACCCCTAGAAGCTTCCAGCTGCAGCATGAGGGGCTCAGCAGCTGCCATCTCAGAAGGGGTCTCCTCTGCACATGGCTACAGTTATAATTAAAACCTGGGAGGGAAGAATACAGAAACTGGGGGACAGGCACCCAGCAAGGGGCTCTGACGGGGCCATGCCTTCAGTTATTTTAGTCATTAGAGCAGGTGACAAAATAGATTTGCCCACTGTCACTGACATTCACCTCAGACTGTGTCAGCATATATGGCTGAAAGGAAATGCCCACCATTTTGGCCTTAGTTGAAAAGGATTTGGGGTTAACATTGCTGGATACCGATTAGGCAATGGTCTTTTAAAGGCATTTTAAAGATTCCTGAAGATATTGTTATTTAACTTCTTGTAATAGAGTGAAATAGAATTGCCATTTTTTTTTTCTTCTACCACCAATCTTTAATTATTCTGGATTCTCAAAATAGAAGAAGAACATTCGAGGTGTAGGGTTAATCTGTGTAGGCCTTTTCAGGGCCACCTTTTCCTCAGCTTGCCATTTTAATTTGGCTGGTAGAGTCACCCTGGTTTGACTGAGTATACTGGTTCCTCTCTTTGTTGTGGAACCAAATGAGACACTTGACTGTAAGTTTGTTTTCTTTGAAGAAGAATGAGATGAAGGGACTGGGGAAGTAGAGAAGTGGGTAAGTCCCAGTAAAAGATAAACCCAAAATTCAGGGAAATTGTCAAAGAGACTGAAGACCTTTGATTAACTTTTTGTCAATTTTAAAAAATATAAATCAAATATTTTATTGTGAGGCCTGTTTAAAAATCATTCCAATTTTATGTTGTGATAGATTATAAAAATATGTATTGATACTGTATATAATTGTCCTTAAAGCATAGTGGATGTATTAGTTTCTTGTGGCTGCTATAACAAATTAACACTAACTTGGTGGCTTTAAACAAAATAATTTATTCTTTCCCTAAAATGGAGGCCAAAAGTCAGAATGCCCTGTTGTCTCTCTGAAGGACCTATGGCAGAATCCTTTCTTGACTGTTTATAGCTTTAGGTGGTTCCAATTGTTCCTCGTCTTGTGCAACACAATTCTAATCTCTGCCTCTGCCCTTACATGGCCTTCTCCTCTTCCTCCATTTTTCATTGGATTTAGGGACCACCCAGATAATCCAGGATAAGTTCATCTCAAGATCCTTATTTAAATTTGCAATAACTCTTTTTACAAATAAGATCACCTTCACAGGTCTGGGGGTGAGGATGGGGATGTATATTATTTGGAAGAGACACCATATATACTTCAAAATGTCTCACCTTTGGCATCTAAAATCAGTTGTAATGATGAGCTAACTCCATGGAGCACTTTTTCTGTGCTATACACTTCTCAAAGGCCTTGAGCTTATTGTTTTATAACAATTCTATGAGGCAGTCCCTGTTATTAGCTACACTGCATCAATGAGAAGGTCAAGGTTTGGAGAAGTGTGTCCAAGGTCATAGAACTTGTATGATGGTAAGGAGTAGAACCAAAATTAAGTGCAAGTCTTTCAGTTTTAAGTCTGATTCCTTAACTATTGTGATGTGGAAAAAATAAATGTACATCAAGTCCTAAAAACTTCAATTAAAAACAAATATATTTTTCATTAATCTCATAAAAAGTGATGGTGAAGCCGGGTGTGGTGGCGCACGCTTGTAATCCCAGCATTTGGGAGGCTGATACCGGAGGATCCAGGTTCGCGGCCAGCCTTAGCTACTTAGTGAGCACTCTGCAACTTAGTGAGACCCTGTTTCAAAATAAAGAATAAAAAAAAAATAGGGCTGGGGGTATAGCTCGGAGGTAGAATGCCCCTGAGTTCAATCCCCAGTACCAAAAAAAAAAAAAAAAAAAAAAAAAAAAGTGATGGTGAGCAAGTAATGTTAACATATTTTCCAATAATTCGTGAACTTATCTACCTCTCAAATTGAAGGCATATAACAGAACCCAGTAAATGAGCTTAAATGAAAATAAAACAAATACACCTCTAGGAAATGCCAAGTGGTGGGATCATCTTTCTTTTTAAAAGAGTTCAAAAATTTATTTATTGAGCTACTGGGGATTGAACCTAGGAGCATTCTACCTCTGAGTTACACCCCCAGCCCTATTTTTTATTCTTCATTTTGTAACAGGGTCTCACTATGTTGCAGAGAGCCTAAGTAGCTGAGGCTGACTGCGAACCCACAATCCTCCTGTCTCAGCCTCCCAAGTACGAAGATTACAAGCATGCGCCAAAGCTAAGTTTTCCTAAGCAGCACTGAATTCTCCATATTTTCCTCAACGTAGGTAGTGATTTGAGAGTTTGTGTAGGAGTAAAAACCAATACAGTACACCTACAAGTGAATATTTCCTTGAAGTCCAAAACCCTCATTTGGGATTTTTTAAATTTCTTGACTTACAACAATTCAAAGATTTAACAATTGTTTGACATATGGATTTTCCATGATGAAGGGGGGAAAAAAAGTCCTCTGCAGACTGTGATAGTGGAAATTACATTGGATTATGATTGTGGAGAAGAGTTTCTAATCTGACTTGAATTGCAGACTACCTAGTGTGATTTTTTGGAATGCTGGTTCATTTTACTAAGCCTCAGTGTTCTTTTATAAAATGGACTAGAGGGCCAGGCATGTGGCACATGCCTGTAATCCCAGTACTTGGGAGGCTGAGATGGGAGGATTGCAGGTTTGCGGCCAACCTCAGCTACTTAGGCCCTTCACAACTTAGGGATACCTGTTTCAAAAATAAAGAATACAAAATAGGATTGGGGTGTAACTTGGAGGTAGAATGCCCCTGGGTTCAATTCCCAGTACTGCAAAATATAAAATAAAATAAAATGGACTAGAAGCCAGGTATTATGGCACATGCCTGTAATACAGTACTTGGGAGGCTAACACAGGAAGATGACAGGTTCAAGATTAGCTTCAGCAATTTAGGAAGATTCTAAGCAATCTAATAAGACCCTGTTTTAAAACAACACACACACACACACACACACACACACACACACACACACACACACACACAAAGAGCTGGGATATAACTTGGAGGTAGAATATCCCTAGGTTCAATCCCCGTACCACCACCACCAAAAAAAAAAAAAAAAAAGTTGGCATGTGGATTTGCTATAAACAAGAAGAAAAATATCCTCTGGTACCTGTTATTGTGGAAAAATTATAGTGGATTATGAAGAAGAGCTTCTTCTGACTTGAATCACAGACTAGCTAGTGGGTTTTTTTTTTTTGAAGGGGGCTTCATTTTACTCAGTGTTTTTCTTTAAAATGGGTTGCAACAGTGGTTCTTAACTTTTTTTGGTTTTTGATGAGTTGACAATAGTTATGAACCTTCTTCTCAGAAAAATGCTCACATATAAATGGGCATGGTGGCACATGCTTGTAATCCCAGTACTTGGGAGCCTGACACAGGAGGAACACAGGTTTGTGGTCAACCTCAGTGACTTAGTGAGACCCTGTGTCAAAATAAAAACTAGAATAGGGTTGGGGGTATAGCTCAGAGGTAGAATACCCCTGGATTCAATCCCCAGTACCACAAAAAAAAAAAAAAAAAAAAAAAAAAAAAAAAAAAAAAAAAAAAAAAAAAAAAAAAAAAAAAAAAAAAAAAAAAAAAAAAAAAAAAAAAAAAAAAAAAAAAAAAAAAAAAAAAAAAAAAAAGAAGAAGAAGAAAGAAAAAAGAGCTAGAGAAAGAGAAAGGAAGAGAAAAATGAAAAAATGCCCATATATGGTTTTATATACAGTAGGATTCACTTGTTTCCAGCTGCCCATTCATGAATCTCCTTGTTGTTTGTGGACCTCAAGTTACGAGCCTTGTATTAGATCATCTCTAAAGTCCCACATCATTCCAAAGCCCAAGGATTCTTTTAGTATTTGCAGTACCTTAATATATCAAAGAGAACTATGTAGGACTCATGAAACAAAAACCCTTTCACAAACAGCTAATCAGAGGAAGACTTCGTGGGAAAAGACAGAAAGGCACCAATTTTGCTCTCAAGTAAAACGTCTACATTTTAAAAGTGCTCTTGGAACTTGAAGACCCTATGAAAGTTTTTCAGTAATTACTCTGGCACACATTGAAGGTTTCGACTTTTGAAAGATGTTGACTTGTGAGTTTTCCTGAAATTACATTTCCCATCTGATGCCAGGGAGGCAGTGCTGCTATGTCACAGCCAGAATCCCAGCGAAATGGCTGCTGGCAGTTCCAAGGAGTCAGGGAGAGTTCATGTGGCACACGGGTGATGCCCTGTGCACAAAGAAGCTGTGCTGTGCTTCCAGAGGGGTTTGCATGATGCTCAGCTGGAACTGGGGGGGATGCCCAGGAGATAAGATTTCTGCCACTACATGATACCATTGTTAGCACTTGCATGTCAAAAGATTGACACTTTTTATTTTTCTGAACTGGTTCTCCTCCTAAAGGCCTATTGCTTCGAAGTTTGTGTTTTCCCACCTCCAAATTGCCACAAAATGACTCAGTTCTGTGGCCCTCAATTAACCGAGGATTGGTTGGTGCTCCGGCACCCGGATGAGGCGTGTGCATAGAGAATGAGGTGCTATGTGCATGGATGTTAATGTCGACATGATTTAGATTATGATGCGAGATGACAATGCACCAATAAAAGCACATTAAAATAAAAAGAATGGGATGCTAGAGGCATTTGTGGGAGACGACTGTCCATCAGGTGACAGGTCAGGTCATTAGCACATGGTTTGTGGGTTGGTTTTCCCCTGGGGCCTCAGGAGGTTGCTGCGATGCTCATTTTTGCCAGCCTTGTTTGAATATCAGGGCAGGTAGATGTGTGTCTGCACACGGTGCACATAAGATACAGGAAGATATAGGGAGACTGAAGGGCACAAGGCCCCATGGCTAGGAGGAGCCAAACCTTACCTCTTGATGTCCAAATCTAATCTTCCTCTAGTGCTCTAGAGCAGTGCTGGCCAACGAGCTTCCCATGGTGATAGAGCATTCTTTGCCGGCACTGTCCAATATGGTAGCCGCTAGCCACCTTAGGCTATTGGGTCCTTGAAATGCGACTAACAGGGTGGCAAATGCAATTTTCAATTGTATTTAATTTTAATCAATTCAAATTTAAATTTAAATGGCCACATATGAGTAATGGCCCCTATAGTGGACAGGGAAACTCTGAAGGGTCTCTTCTGATTTCATTTTCATGAGATTTTCTCCAGGCATGAGACACCCTGTCTCGTATCACTGTCATCCCTTTGATAGGCAAACCTAATGATCAGCGTAGAATAAAAAAGCCTTATTAGCTTGTCTGTATAAATAAAGATGTGCTCCATTACTGCCTGCTCCAGAGCTTTCGAGGTAATATTTATGCCCATCGACGGTGCACGTGTCATGCGCACACCAAGGCAGTCTCCTAATGGGTGGCCCGTGTTTCTTTCACGTCCCTGTAATTTCTGCCTAGGTGGTACCTGCCAAAACCTCCTTTTTCTACCCTTAGAGTTTTTTTTGTTCTTATTCCATTCACTTCAAAATATCATTACCATTGCAAACAAGGAAAATGTGTTTATCAGAAACTGCAAACTCCTTTAGGGCCTCATAGGATTAATCACGGTTATAAAGTTTTATTAAACACAATTTTTGTTTAATGACAAGCTCCACCAGTCCTTCCCATTCCAAACCAATCCTGTCCTAAGGGTGAATTGCGCTTAGCAGATTGTTTTCAACAGACTCTTCAAGACAATCCCTATTACTTTGTCATGCACAGAGATATTTTTCTTCCTGGATAATTTGAACTTCCTTAAAAATCACATCTGTTTCATACTTTATTTATTTGTAATTTAAATCCTTAAATTGAATCTTTCATTACTAACATCTGGGCTTGAAATGCAGCCCACTTGAAAAAATACAAATTTTATTTTATTTGTAGTTACCCCCCTTCACTCAGTAGCACTGGTACAAACAGTCTCTGGCCAGAGGCAAAACAGCCGGGTATCTTAAAGCTGTGATGCTGTACCACGTGTAATGTGGCTCACTTGATTGTCCCTGAAGTGACTGGCAATTTGCCCAGAATTAGACTGAATGCACGTAATAAGCTGTAGAATTTCCACAATATTGACAATTAGATATCTCTATACAGCAGCAGCTGTGTATTGTTCTCATGGTATGGTCCCCTCAAAGCACCTCCTAAAAAGAAGAAGAAGAAGGGAAAAAAAAACCTGGCAGAAGGTTGCAGGCAGCAGAAAGGTAATATACATTGTATGAAATATCTCAAATTCAGATTAATAGGGATGTTTCTATTAGTACAGTTTTCTGCAATGGAAATCATGTCTGAAACAGAATGTGCTGGAATAGGAGTTTATAGCACCACATCTGTATCAGGTAATTGCTATATTTTTAGCATGTTTTGGAGGAAGATCCCTTTCTCATTTCCATTCATTGTGAAAGGGAGGGGATTGTATCACCAGTGCTCCGGGAGCATTTCAAGTCTCTGAGAGCAAGCAGTTTTGACCCTGTGGAACTGGGAATATGCTCTTTCCCTTCCAAAATGGCTTTGGCCATTTAAAATAACTTTCAATATCCCCTGAATGGGAATTAGCCCCAAGAAATCATCTTGTTTGTGGACAGTTTTGAGGAAAAAAAAAAGAGCTTGGCTTATAATTTGCCTTTTTTTTTTTTGCATGCTTAATACACAGAGAACCATTTGGGTAAACATGGAAACATCTCTCTCTGTCTCGCCCTTTTTCATAATATTCTTCACCAGCCCATTTTCCCCCCACAATTATAGGGAAGAAAGGAGAACATGAAAGAATTAAACAGATAGTTCCTCACTATCTAGAAGCCACTGCCCACAGTCCTAGGATTTGAATATTATTTTAAGCCACACGTTTGAAGTTTACATTATGAATGGCTAGCCTTTGATATTTTGCCCAGTGGATCTGGGGCCGGTTGTTGGTGTCTGCAGCCAGACTCCGGCCAACTTCTGGTTTTGTTTTTTTGTCTCCTTGAAACAAACATTTTAAAAGAAAGCTGCTGGTTTTTTTTTTTTTTTTTTAATCATAAAACCTCAGGAACAATAAGATGTCATGTTTTCTATTGCAGATCTTAATTTATCAAGCTAATTACCAACAAAATGTAGCTAAATTGCTGATAATCTTGAGACTGATTAATTCAGCGACAAGACATTGCTGGGTTCTTTTAAGGTTCGCAGTAGTGGTTGGGTAGTGAAGTAGTGTTGGATTCTCGCTCACCTCAAATTATATTGTAGTCTTCTTTTACAAAACTCCACATTATTAAGAATGTGTTTACTTTTGGTTTGATACATATATTTATTTCCCTATTAGTGTGAGTTAAAGAAAAAAGGCCAAATTTCTTATTAGGAAAGAGCTTTTTTTTTTTTTTTTTTTTTGCGGTACTGGGGATTGAACCAAGGGGCATTCTACCTCTGAGCTATATCCCCATCCCTATTTTTTTTTTTTATTCTTTTATTTTGAAACAGGTCTCACTAAGTTGCAGAGGGCCTCACTAAGCAGCTGAAGCTGGCCCCGAACCTGGATCCTCCGGTCTCAGCCTCTCAATGCTGGGATTACAAGCATGTGCCACCATGCCCGGCTCGGAAAGAGTTTATTTGAAACTTGTAATTTCTCTCTTGTAATCCAGTTTAAAATATTTTATTTCTTTCTAAACTTATTTATATAACTTCTAATCCTTTACCTTCCTGGGGCCTAATCTTTAATGATTTCTTTCCTTTCCTTCCTTCCTTCCCCCCTCCTTTCTTTGTTTCTTCTCACCCTCCCCTCCCTCCTTCCTCCCTTCCTTTCTGATTAGGGATTGAACCCAGGGGAATTCTACCTCTGAGATGCACCCCCATCCCTATTTTATTTTTTTATTTTGAAACAGTGTCTCACTAAGTTGCTGAGGCTGGCTTTGAACCTGCAATCCTCCTGTCTCAGCCTCCTAAGTACTGGGATGCTTTTCATATTGAAAAGGAGATGGGTGCTCCCTTCTAGGAGTTGGGAACTCTAAATTCTCTGGTTTGGGTTTTGCTCCTAACAAACTGGATGACATTAGGCTAGTTGTTTTGCCTCTCTGGGCCTTCAGCTCTCCCAGCTCTGTAGAACTAGATGGCCTATTCTCATTTTCTCGAATATGTGGATGCCAGAAGCCAGAGAGAGAGAGAAAAAAAAAAAAAAAAAAAAAAAGGGCAGAAGAGGAACTTCATGACAAATGACAATTAGGGGAGAGACCAGGAGAATAGTGGAAGGGGTGGTCGAGGGAGAGAAGACAGGAGGGAAAAGGAGGTACAGGGAAGGAAACAGCCCCAGTAGTGTTATGTGCAGATGTGCATGTACCACTATGAGCCTCACTACCATGTACAATGACATTGCACCAATGAAAGCAAAACAAAGTAAAAAAGAACTCGATGGCCTAAAAGAGCAGCGTATAAGGTACCAGGGGCCCAGGGCGGCTTGGATGCTGGCCACTTCTCTCCAGGTGTGAGCGAGGTCCTTCCCCAGCGCCCACCCTCACCGGCTCCCTCCTGCGCTCGCCCGCAGCTGAATCAGTGCCTAACGAGGTCAGATGACGATGTGCATCCCCGTGAACCAGAGACAGGGCTGAGGCGGCATGAAATGGCAACGCGTGGGTCTTTCTGTTGCCAACAGCATAACATCCAGTCCCCTCGGTGCCTAGTGTACTCTAATAAAGGAGGTTAAAGAGCCAGTACATTAATTGACTCCAGTCCTCAGTCCCTTTTATAACCTGTGTTATCAGCACAAGTACGAGTGTGGTGTAGTAAGGAATATCATTATGAAACAGATTTCCTGAGAGAGGAATTAGCTGGCTCTGGTGGGCATCCTTGCTGTAATGAACACACTTCCGTGTTTTATGAATACAGTTATAGATGTAGTCTTAACAATTCTGCTGGGGGAAGAAGCCTTCATTGGATAGCTCATGCCTAACGGAGCATTTTCCCCCGGCTGGCTCTTGAAGGGTTAATTTGCAGTTTACTATTGAATAACATAAAATGAGCTGTAAATAATGTAATGATATGTATTGTTAAGCTACATATACTATACCAGGTGCCCGTTCCACCACTCCTCACTTAGATATAATCTGGGGCAGTCGACAAACACAGATGTATTTTAACAAAGAGAGAGGGGGGAAGATAAAGACAGAAAGAACAAGAAAAAAAATTAAAACATATGTAAGATAATTTAACCAAGATAGAGATCCAGGTAAAACTTGCCCCCCCTCTTTTTTTTTCTTTTCTCGCAGGAGCTTTCCTGTACCGGGTGAAATACAACAGCATTTTGGCTTGTTTTTGGAACATGCACGAGCCAAACACGTGGGAAACACCTTGACAGGCCTTTTGTATAACTACAAGGAAACTGATAATCCTAAATAAATTACACGGGGAAAATATGAATCTTTGAATACTAGTAATTATAATGGTTATTTTTCACTTTTGTAGCACCTGCAAATGGTGTATATATAACAAAGCTTCAAAAAGCTCTAATTAACTTTTTATTTTTTTCCATTTACTGGCTTTAACCAGTTTGCATTAATTGGCAATTTATATCTATATATTTTAACCAAATATTTCTATTACTTTTGAGTGGCTGGAAATCACGCATTATTGAATTTATTTTCACTGAATTTGTCTTTAATTTTTGCCAGTCACTTGCTCTCAATTTCTCCTTGCCTGCCCCACTCTATCAGGGACGTGTGGAGCAAAGTAGAAATTTCTGGGTTGATCTGCCCAGGGGGAGAGACCTACCCTTGCTTCTATGGTGCAGTGATATGACTTCTAACTAATAGTGCCAGTCAGAATTCCTAACTGCTCCCACCAAATGTGCGAGGGCTCTGTTTGGAAGACCTCCAGGTGCAGCTTTTTGACAGATTTCTCTGGCTATTCACGGCCTGAGATTAGTCTTAGTCTCATGAAGACCATGTTTTGTTCTGTTTTAGGGCTTAAGGCAAGTCAGACCCAGATGAGGCAGAGCTCTGAGGGGGTCTGGGAGTGCACACCAAATTAGAAACAAACAAACAAACAAAAAACACCTTGCAATCTTGATCATGCTGCAAAGACTGCCTGCTGCCACTTTGGGTGGCGATGCTGAAGGAAAAAGGAGTCTGAGATTGTCTGGGGTCTATCCTTATCACCTGGGCAGGAGAAAGCAGGCACTGTTTGCTCTAGGATGTCTAAGAGCAGGAAGAAGCCATGTGGACCTGGCCTGCCTTCCTTCCCTTCCCTTCCCTCCCTTCCTTCCTTCCTTCCTTCCTTCCTTCCTTCCTTCCTTCCTTCCTTCCTTCCTTCCTTCCTTCCTCCTTCCTCCTTCCTCCTTCCTCCTTCCTCCTTCCTCCTTCTTTCCTTCCTGATTTTGTTTGATTTTAAAGGACTATCTAAATTCCCATGCAGTTAACACAGAAGTCAATGTAGGCAGAAGGTTTAGCAGGATCAAAGGATTCTCTCACTTTCTAGGGGAAAAAAAAAAAAAAAAAGATTACTGTCTAGAGTTGTTCTAATAACCTGGGACCAGGTAGAGAGGCGTGTCTACCTCTGGAAATCTGAGGTAGGAGGAATCAGACTGTGTGTGTGTGTGTGTGTGTGTGTGTGTGTGTGTGTGTGTGTGTGTGTTTGTGTGGTTTTTAAATGAAAGAACATTTTCCTCTCCACCCGTGTCGCAGTGGAAGCCGGCGAAAGGTTTTGGCTAGTGGCGAGAGCTCTTAGACCAGCGGCCCCTCTCTGGCTGCCCATGGGCCTCGGCCAGAGTGAACGCTGCCTGAAAGCAAGACGTGGGCCTCTCCGGATGCAGAGGCAAGATGGCTGCCACGGCCATCTGCAGGACATCAAAGGCGACTGCCTGATGGTGCTCGGCCTGCCAAAGTTTCTAAAGGGTTTGGCGCCCGGCTGGAAATCGGATGCAAACTGTCCATCTGCCGCATGGCACTGGCGACAGCTGATTCTTTTGCAGTCTGCAAGATGGACCCGACCTCAGCCAATCGGCCCCCGTCCCCGATTGCACCAGGTTCGTCCGACCCGTTTCATTAGCCAGGCACATGAGATACAGTATGTGGTTTTTCATTTTGCTCGGTACGTGACACTATAAACACTAGTGCTGGGGACGAACGGAGAAACCAAAGGGGACGCACTGCTGCTTCTGTGGAGAAAGCATATTGGCAATGTTCAAAGCATATTGGGGCATTACAGTAGCCTAAAAACCCCAATATGGATTAGGACAGCTGACCAGATGTCTTGACTGACATTTATAAACATGTTTCAAGGGTATCCCTACAGGACATAAAAACTAACTATACATCTGTGTACCTATTTTTGTGTCCCACCCCCTCCCGGTTTCAAATAAGTGTGGAAACTCGGAACCTAGCTCACAGTTCCAGTGACAAAGAAACGCTCCGACTGCTCAGACAGCGGCCTACCTGCCCAGGAAAAGCTTGCCCGCCATTTGGAGTGAACGGCTGCCCTAGGTCGAGGGAATGAATGGAAGTGTAACACCCAGGTGGCTCTGCTGCCGGCTGCCCCTTTGAGGGGAGAGAAGGATTTCTGGAATTGGAAACTCTTCCCTTTACTGCCCTCTGCAACCAGTTTTTATGGATACTTTAGCAATTTAGCATCCTGTGCTAAATTCAGTTTTGCTCTTGGCTGACCTGGTTGGGGCCGCTGCAGTCACTCCATAGTAAAATGGAAGCTGGGTGGAAAGGGAGAGAGATTAGGATGTTAGGGAAGAGGATAAACTTACAATTCCAGTGTTTTAAATTATAGGTTTACTGGCAAGGGAGATGAAGCTGAATTTTTAAGAGTTTTAAAATCACAAGGAAGTTGGGTGTGGTGTTACACATCTGTAACCCCTCGACTGGAGGCGCTGAGCTAAGAGGATTGCAGCTTCAAGGCCAGCAACGCAGGGGCAAATTAACAAGACTCTATTTGAAAATAAAACTAAAATAAAACAGGGCTGGGGGTTTAGCTCAGAGGTAAAACACTCCCGAGTTCAATTCCCAGTGCTATCTCAAAAAACAAAAACCAAACAAACCCACAAAAACTGAGAAAAAAAATCACAAGGAAAAGCTATGCTTTTAATATTTGGATTCCAAAATGTTATGGTTAAACTCCGGACTCCTTGGTAAAGGCATCTTTAACCAGAAGTGATTCTCACTCAAGATTTCATATATTTTCAAGTATTATGTTTTTCTGAATTTAAAATTAAAGACAGGTTAATTCTCGTCCCCATGGTTTTGATTCATAGGTGGCTCTAGTGTTGTTATTGGCAGCAACTTCTTTTCCTTGAGAGTTAATTAGGCATGTGACTTGCCGCTGGATATTTTTGTCAGACTCTTTAACATTGGCTACCTTAGCTGGGTGTGGGGCTGGACGCCTCTAATCCCAGTCCTTGTGAGGCTCAAAGAGGAGGATAGTAGGTTTGAGGCCAACCTCAGAAACCTAGTGGGACTCTCGGCAACCTAGTCAGATCCTGTTTCAAAATGAAAAATAAAAAAGGGCTGGGGATGTAGTTTGGAGGTAGAATGTCTGTGGATTCAATTTCCATTACTGCATACTCACAAAAATAGTGGGTTAGCTTTCTACCTGGGTGCATCTGATCATGAGAGAACATAGTATTGGGCCTGCAAGTTTACTGGGGCTGATGGTTAGGATCCGCAGATTTGGCTGCTCAAAACTTTCTTTTCCTTAATACTCAGCATTTAAGTGCGTCAGAAATAAACTTTTCACATCCAACTAAAATGCTTACAGTAGTACAGCGAGGCTCTTGTTAGGGAATCATGGACTCATTCTAGAGTTGGAATGGGAATTTGAGATCTTAGCCAAGATCCTGTTGTACCAATGAGGAAGTTGTGACGAAGAGGAAAACGAGTGATGTGTCCAAAGGAACACAGCAACCTGGGCATGACTGAGTTGGCCATGGAACCCAGGTTTCTGGAATGTCAGTCCTGTGTGTTTCCTTCTAGGCTGAACCAGTCAACATCACAGTTGGGCTCAGACACAACTATATGCAGAGATCATGTTTTCTTTGGTTAAAAAGAGAAAAGGAAAGACAATGTTTTGAAAATGAAGTTAGAGATTTAAAAACTAAAAAATCCAAAACCCTTCCTTGACCAGGAGGAGCTATGCAATAAAGGAAAAGATTTCCTCAACTCAGCTTGATCCATCTGCTGCTTGTAAGGTGATTTCAAAGGCTACTTTACCCCAGATGGGGAAGCACTGAGATCTGATCACTAAGTTGTGAGCTGGATGCACCTCAGAGGGCACAGAGCAGAGCTCCTGGTGACCGTCCTCATTACGGTTCGGATAGGAAGTCTCCCCCAGGAAAGCTCAAGTGTTGGCAACATAGAAATGTTCAGAGGTGAAATAATCGAATCATGGCTCTAGGATCAGCAGAGGATAAATCCGCTGATGGGTTGGTAATTTGAATGGATTACTGGATGATAACTAAAGGCAGGTAGGGTGTGTCTGGAAGAGGTAAGTTACTGGTGCATGGCCTTGGGGACTATTCTTATGTTCCTGGTCTCATCCTCTCTCTCTCTCTCTCTCTGCTTCCTGGCAGCCAGGAGCTGAGCAGCAGTGCTCTGCCACACCATGCCGCCATGATGGTTCTGCCTTGCAGCCAGTCAACTGTGGACTGACATCTGAAACCATGAGCCAAATAAAGCTTTCCTTCTCGAAGTGGACCTTGTCGGGTAGTTTGATCACAACGATGAGAAGCTGACTAAAACAGTCTTCAGTGGGTGGAAGCTGGGAGGAGGCCTATCCCCACAAAGAAGACAAGCACATCTTCTCTCTGCCAGAGTCCTCCAATAGGAACTGATGTTGTGAGTAGGGAACAAGAATATATGTGTCAGATGCAGAAACACACTATTTCCTAAGTGTTGGCACAGGCAACTGTGTTCCACAGATAGTTAAAAATAAGGCCAGGTGCAGCCATAAATAAAAGTTCCTACAGACATTGTGCTGTGAACATTTCTTTTGTGAATGAAAGTTTTCCTTTGTTCCCTACTTCTTGCTGAAACAATGTTTATGTTGACAATGAAAGAAGAAAGTTCCCAGACTCAAACCTTCCTGAGGAACTTGTGTGACTGTGGAGGCTGCATCTCAGGGGCCAATTCTGTATATTCCTTCTTTCCAGATTGAAATCCATTTTGTTTTCAAAGATAGATGGATATTGTAGACCACTTCTTCTGTGCTAGTTGATGCAAGCTTCTATGACAGTTTTGATTCCACCCCATGTGGTAGGCTCATAGAAACAAGTTTGTAGGCAGAGTCACAGCATTCATTTAAGTCTGCTCGGGTGACCTGAAGAAAAAAAAATCACAAGTGTGTTAAAGTCGTGACTTGAAAAAATCACAAATTAAAATTTGGAAATGTAAAAATGGAGGCAAGATGTTTCAGTACAACTTACAGGAGCCTATTTAAACACTGCTATTCTTGCTAATAACTTGTAGACAAATTTCAACCTTTTTTTAAAAGTTGGTTTGAACAGAAGATTATTATTTGTGGTGCTGGAGTTTGAACCCAGGGGCTTCCTACCTCTGAGCTATACCTTTAGCCCTTTTTACTTTTTGTTTTGAAATAGGATCTCACTAGGTTGCTGAGAATCTCACTTAGTAGCTGAGGCTATCCTTGAACCTGTGACCCTTCTGTCTCAGTCTCCCAAGTACTGATGTGCACCATCACATTCAGCACAAAAGATTTTCTTTTTAGTACTTTTATTGGTGCATTATGGTCTCACATCATAGTGTAGTTGGTGGTGATAGTGACACACGTGCCCATAGTACTTGGTACTCTTCCAACTCTTCCATTATCTCCTCTTTTGATCCTCACGATTCCTGGTCACCATGATGGCCTTTCACTGGAGCTGAAACTTCCTAAGATGCTGCACCAGTTAAGGCAGGCGGTGCTGTTTTTTGTTTGTTTTTTTTGAGCAAGATTCTGTCTTTAATCCCAACTTCACTTGACCAGGAGATCCAGGTGGAAACAAACTGACTGACGATTGTTTTTTGGTGGGGGGAAGGCCTGGCTCCTGCCTTTCGACTACCGTGGTTGTAGAGGCAGCCAATTAGTTGCCTTAGAAAAGAACATGAAGATAGATCAAGAAGGTACTAGGAGGGGGAAATGGCTTCGGCTGGACATTACTTCCTTCCACATGCACCTGCTCGCTTCTCCCCACAAACACGCACAGGCTGACATTTGTCTGTTTTCTAGGTTTCTTTAGTTCTACATGATGATAAATAGCAGACAGAAAGTAAAGAATTAGGCCAACCATCCAGGTGTTTTTACTGGACATCTCAGGCATTTCAACAGACTACTTTTAGTGATTCTTATAAACAAGGCTGAGTGCAAAAGGCAATGGGAACACCAAGGTGAAATGAGATGAAATCTGTGCTTAAGAAGTTTGCAGCAGAGTCAGGCTTTGGGCAGAATCCAACAGAGCTTAGCGGGATCCTGGGAACTTTTAGCAGTCTCACTGCGTGCAAGTGGAGGAAAGCTGTAGTCTGACAGGCCTTATGTCCATAGGCTATGTCCTTGAATCAGAGAAAGTAGCCCGGTCAGCCTTTTTGTTTAAAAAAAAAAACACAGTGATGACAACAAACTGTGTCCCTTGCATGGACTTGGAGGGTTATAAATTCCAGCAGGAATTTGGTTTATCAGCTGATTTCTGGTGCTGGCTCAGGATTCAAATTCATTCTGAGGCAGGGCTTGGGGCACGTATCATAGATTGTATTAGGGTTAGGGTGCCTGTGTAATTAATCATTTCTAACCAGGGTGTGTGTGTGTGTGTGTGTGTGTGTGTGTGTGTGTGTGTGTGTGTTTTATACTGGGGATTGAACCTTGAACTGAGGGGCATTCTACCTCTGAGCTACACTCCCAGCCTTTTTTATTTTTGAAACAAGGTCTCACTAAATTGTGGAAGGCCTTGCTGTAGTTTGCTGAGACTGGCCACAAAACTGCGATCCTCCTGTTTCAGTCTCACAAGCACTGGGATTCTAGGCAGGGACCACCACACCTGGCTCCAGGGTATTTTTGAAAATGTAAGTAGAAGCAACTGGTAATGATGCCAGGACAATAGGAGTAAACTGCGATGTCCCAAGCAAATGGGATTATATGGTCACCATAGTAATAGATGAATCAACCCTAGGAGGAAGCTCCCTGAGGGTACCTGTGTTGTGATACTTCCGGACCCAAGGACAGCAAGTGGAAGCGATATGAAAATGCAATTTTAATAGTCAGGCCCACAGCATTTAATTTGCCATTCCTTGTTTGGAATGTGCCCTTTTTAGCTACTTTTATACTAACACAATGCCAGTTGGAGATTCAATGCAACAATGGTTTGGATCATCTATCTTCAGATGATCTTGAGTTACCAAATCAGTTGCATCTTCAAAGTTAAGTGCAAGGGATCATCTATTCTACTTCCTACAAAAGAATGGTTGAGAGAAAATTCCAAAATATTTCCAGTGATAGTATAAAAAGATGGTATGGTAGTATCTCCTTAATTTTCCCTTGTTTTTAAAAATCAGATCTGAAATATTTTTATCAATAGTAGTTTATCCATTTCACTTGTTTTGCAAATTTTGTGATGAAAGTGCGTTAGAATCAGTGTGATTTCTTTCTTGAACATTTTATTTCTTTTGAGTTATACCGAACTTAGTAAAAATATGCTATTTGGCATAGAGACTACAAACAATGATAAGTAAATGAACAAATAAGTGAATTTGGTTCAAACAAAATTAAAATCAGTCTTCTCATTTCTGTTCCAACTTATTTATGGACTTTCGAAAGCCATTAAGAACTGTTTCCAAGCTGGGCATCGTGGTCCATGCCTGTAATCTCAGTACTTTGGGAGGCTGAGACAGGAGGATCTTAGGTTCGGAGCCAGCCTCAGCAACTTAGTGAAACCCTATTTCAAAATAAAAAAATAAAATAAAATAAAGCTGGTGGTGTAGCTCAGAGGTAGAATGCCCTGGGTTCAATCCTTAGTCACACACACACACACACACACACACACACACACACGAGAAAGAAAAGAAAAAAAAGGTCTCCTAACAGAAATATCAATTTGCGTTTGTGAGTAATTTTTAAGTTACTTGTATTGCTGTGGTAGAGATGCAGCACATTGCTGAGTGTCTGTATCGTTAGCTGCTGAAGAGGAAAATGTAAAACATTACCAGAGTATGGCAGTTAAAATTCACCACTCTTCCCTGTTCTTTGTAGAGATTTGTCTGATGATTATATTTCATAATCTGTATGTTCTGTGCGGGCAAATCCATCTCAATGTCACCTGCTCATCTTTCACAGGGCACCAGTTGAAACTATATAAATGGCTCTGCCTATGGTGCCCAGCACAGTATCAGACTAAATTCAACAGCCCAGTGATTATTTTTAAATAATGATGACAATGAGGAATTAGGACCTTCGTTTGAGTGCATTTTATAAATAGAAGCTTGAAGAAGGGACCTAGGATGTTTTGATTATTATATTTTCATCTAAATCATTAAAAGCAGTATAAATGCAGATTGCTTTGTCTATGAAAATTTTGATGTTCATTTGATATTTACTAGGAAGTGTCTCTTAATAAAGCCATCTATCTTTTTTCCTGTATTTAAGATTAAAAAAAAAAAAAGATGCTACACAACATCTCAGTCAAATGAAAAAAAAAGAAGAAATAAAGAAAAGAAAAGGCAGAAACTGGATTTTGAAAGAATTGGAATAAGTGGCAAATTGTGAATGCTTACACTGTAACATCTTATGCTTTAATCCCAAACAAAATTAATAGTTCACTTGGGTTTTGGAAAAATTGCTCCTGGACCAGCAATGTATTTCTGAATGACATAAATATAAGAAAATTAGAAATTAACTTTAAGTGGATTTAGGCTTCTTACATAAATGAGAGCCTCCCTTACATAAATTACTAAATCTATTCAGAGTAATTTATCAAGCCGTTATATGTTGTTTTGCTGTGTGGAAATTCCAGAAAATTTAATAACAACATACTTTCTGGAAATTGCATTAGCATAGACCATTAATAAGTTAGACCTATGGACCTTGTGGTAGGAGTATCACATTGCCATTAGCGACGTATAGTAAAGTGGAAGTTGGTTATCACTTAAGCCCATCTATGGTAATGCACAAAGACAAGGTTCTCAAAGAGTGTTCCGTATCATCTCAAAGAAACACTTAGAAAACTGTTGCAGGGGATTCAGCAGTTAACACAAGCCGAATGGTGGTGAGGAAGTGGTCCCAAGTGGAGAGGATATGGGAAGCCAACTGTAGAATTTGACAGCCAGAAGAGCTCTTATCATTTCACTACTCCAAACCCCAGATAAACAGATTCAGAAGGGTCAAGTGACTTGCTCGAAGTCACACAGCTAGTTTGTGGTAGAGCTAAGAAGAAACCTCGGGTCTCCAGATTCTCAGCAGAATGCTCTGTTTACCATATCACACAGAAATTGTAAAATGCTGGTTGACACAGTTCACAAGCAATTGGGAATCTGGCAGCTGATGGATAAATTTGTCTGGTGCAAGCAATTAAGCAGAATACCGCAAAACTGCAAAAAGTGTGAAAATTTATTTTAGCTTTGATCTGGGTGTTTGGAAAAGAGGCTCCTAGCTGGCCAAACTGAAATAATTGCTAACTCTTTGTAAAGGGTCGCTCTCCTTTTAGAGAACCAGAAAATAAGGATTCAGAAATGCGATTCATGCTTAAAACTTATTGTTAACATTCAACACAACGGCCGCAAAGTATTTGTTGCTGGCTTTCTTACTCAGGACTCCTCAAAATAATTAGGGAACAAAATAAGTTGCTTAAAGTGCAAGGAAAGAGGTCATCTGGGCTGTGACCCAAGCCATTTTTATCATACTTGGGGATTTTCCAATTGTTTTAGACACATCAAACTTGAAAAACAAAGACAACTGATCATTAAAAATTAAACCTAGGTGCATTCATAAGCCACCTCTTCTGTTGGTGAAGGGGTGGCGGTGTGACTAAAGACTTCCAGCTGTGTTCCAAGTTAATGAGAGGTTTTCAATTTGGCTGGTCACCCAGTTTGCCCTTTGACCTTGTTGGCGCCTTGGCTGGTCTCCTCTGTGCCCTGTCCTAGAAATACAGTCCTTGGTTTTTTTTGTTTTGTTTTGTTTTTCTTACGTGGCTGGATTGTATTTGCAATTACAATGGTCTTGCAGAGCATTAAGAAGGCTGGGTCATCAGATAACCCTGAGCTTAAGGTTTCAACTGTAGCTATTAACAGTTTTGCTGGCAACCCAAGTATCATATCAATGGTTGAGAGGACTTACAAAGTGGCAGCCGCCGTGGCAAGAAATTAAAAAAAGATAAATAGTGCGGTTTGGAGTGTTCTGATAATGGCAGGTGTGAGAATAAATTATGTCTTCCCTCCCTGCGGCTACCCGTGTCACTTCCTGCCCATATTCCTTTGTTACCCTGGTACCCATTTCAGCCTTCTCCTGTCTGCCGCAGTTTGTCACACTGCAGAAACACGGTTCAGAAAAGTCGAACTTTTAATTGTGGCAAGAAATAAGTTAGTTTAATTATTCTCAGGGAGCAGAGAAGATGAGTTTTGTTTCTCTCCCCGAGTCTCTCCTTCCTAATCGTGATGCAAACACCCCTTTTCCCCCAGCATTGCAATGTATGAACTTCATGCTGCTAGACAAATAAATTCTTTGGGAAAAATGCACATTTTTATTTGGAAATAATGCCATCTCTTTGTTAGATCCGCGGCAATCCTATTTTGCCTCTACTGTTTTTAAGTCGAAAATGAAAAATTATATAGAAGATGTTTGTGCATCGTATTGTGCTGAATGGAATGTAGGTCAGCGTGCTGCAGCGGCGCAGATAAGGGACAGGGAACAAGTGTTCTATGTACTTACAAGCAAATATCAGTCATAATAGAGGAAGACAGATCTACAAGAGCGTTTTGGCTTCGGAAATGTTTCTTGTCATTAGCATTTAAAAAAAGCTATGAGATTCAGGCCTATCAGCACCGATTCACAGCAAACCCTGGCTTGCACAGGTTGTTATCTATTTCGCACAGAGGTACAGCTGGTTAGCAAATGGATTTGCAGATTTTTTTTTTTTTTTTTTTTTTTTGCAGGGATGAGTAAAAAGGCAAAGAATCAGGTACTTACAACCCATTCAGAATGTAACAATTTTGTTTGTGTTATAAACCAAACCTTCTGTTTTTGCAAACTGCATTATTTTTAGAAACAGAACCAAGGGGGGGGGGGACTCAGCTGATTTTAAAAAAATCTTTATTCATATTCCAATATCCCTAAGGGTTCTAATATCCATGAAGTAATACCAGCAAAGAGAGCAATAAGAACAGCATTCTCCCATGATTCAGTTTACAACTGCTTTATTGTGTTAGCAGTCAAGTCAAAAGGCAGGATCTAATATTTTTTAATTTTTTATTCCTCTTTTTACTCTGAGATGAAAAGGGGGAGAGGTGCTGGGAAAAGGTGTGTGTGTGTGTGTGTGTGTGTGTGTGAGAGAGAGAGAGAGAGAGAGAGAGAGAGAGAGAGAGAGAGAGGGAAGTACTGAGTCCTCATCTGGAAAGGTAAAGATAATACATTTTAATATTTATGTGAACTGATATCAATTATCAGAAAAGACATTGCAAAGCCGGGTATGGTGTCTCATGCCCGTAATCCCATTACTTTGGAGGCTGAGACAGGAGGATCATAGGTTGGAGGCCAGCCTCAGCAATTTAGGGAGGCCCTCAGCAAGTTGATGAGATCCTGTTTCCAAATGAAAAATAAAATAAGGGTGGAGTGTAGCTCAGAGCTCAATGTCCTCAGTACCATGAAAAAAAATAAAAGACATCATGATGCAGGGAATACAATAGTTTTATCTGAAACTATACTTCATGGTATATATAGTTAATGTAGTTCTTTTGGGAAAAAAAAGTTATTACTGAAAAGAGAAAAATAGTAATGTATTTCTGTCTTCTGAGTCTGGATATTTAAATACTTGCCTTTTACTAAAGGGGTGTTTGGGGTGTCTGCCAACTGGAGAGCTGGTGTAGGGACCATATTTTATCATATGAGTGAATATAGTTCTCCATCAAGTACTTGGTGCAAAGATGCTAACTGGTGACGTGTATCAGATTTGGCACGCCGAAAAGCACTGCCTCTGAATCAAGCCCAGCGGATGAATTACCATGAGTGATTAGGTGTGCAATCAAGCAATCCAGGAGGCTCCCAATGTCACAGTTACTGTTCATGGGAAGAATTACTTACACGAGATCCCCTTCTAGTGCTATTTGCTTCATTAATAGGTGGGATCTTGTGCAGAGAGGCAGGATAAAGCAAATCCTTTGTCAACATCGAAGACTTAGATCAAAGATGGGAAGAAAGCATGGGTGTGTGGGGGGAGAGGATGGGCGAGTAAACAGAAATTAAGTCATGGATTGGATGTTCTGGAAACATTTGATAAATGAAACACTGCTGAAGTACAACACTGAGTATTTTTTATTACAGCGCTTTATTAGGAAATAGACAATCAGGCACTTCACTTTCAAATCAAGTTTTCTTGAGTTAGTTTATTCCCCTGTTTGGAAGGAAAATATATTTGTCTTCAATTAAATCATGACGCCCTGGCCAATGATCTATGGAAATATTCAGAATAGGCCTTGCTTTCCCCCTTTCCTCTTAATATTCTAGCTTGTCCCATCTCAGGGAGGCCTGGAGATAGAATTGTATTTCAGTGCAACTAGTTTTTCTTTGTAATCCTACATATCTTTATTTTATGCATCAAAAACATCACTCTGAAGCCGTGTGTGGTGGTGCATGCCTGTAATCCCAGTACTTGAGAGGCTGAGACAGGAGGATTGCAGGTTCAAGGTCAGCCTTAGCAACTTAGCGAAGCCCTCCCTCTACAACTTAGTGAAACCTTGCGTCAGAATAAAAAATAAAATAGAACTGGGGGTGTATCTTAGAGGTAGAATGTCCCTGGGTTTAATTCCCAGTATCACAACAACAACAACAACCTACATTACTCCAAGAAGGAGTCTGAAGGCTTCATTAGGAATTTATGATAAAGGCCAAAGATGTAGACCTGAAAGAATTTGTCAAGAACCCTGAGAACTCTTGGGAGGTACTCATACAAACACATACCCAGAGCTGAGTGGTGGGTACTAAGATTTCTCTTCTTTACTCACTGGCTCTGAAGATAATGAGTATCTGTAGTGCCGAGGACCCAGCTGAGTTGAGGGACCAGTGTGGGCGTCGGTAGTGAAGAGGTGAGATCCTGAAGACCCAGGTCTGAGCACCTCCTCCTCCTGGGAAGCCTCCCTCCCCCCTTTCCTCCCCACCTCTGTTCTCTCTTTTGAATGACCTTTACTTCTTTTTCATTTTATTAAAAAAATTAGCTGTTTTAAAAATTAAGTTTATTTTTAACTGGCACATGAAAGTATAAAAATTACCCTCCATGTACGTATTGTGTAAATGTTTAAATCAAGACAAACATATTTATCCCTTCAAACATTTATCATGTCTTTATGGTGAAAATGTTCAAATCTTTTCTTCTTACTTTCTGAAGTGTACAATATATTATTGTTATTTATAGTCACCCTAGTATAGGGTGATAATCTCTCTTAGAAATAAATTGTTAGAGGGTGGAGATCTTTTCCTTGATTCTTGCTTTATCTGAAAGAAAGATTCCAAATGGAAAGCATAAATGGGAGCAGAGAAGAGGTTTATTTAAGGAGGTGGGGGTACAGTTGAAGAGAAGGCTGTGATAAAGGGTCACATGAGAGAGAAAGGGTCTGGAATGGGTCCTTTCCGCAGTGGAGAAAAGCAGCCAGTCCTCTCGTCTGGAACCCCTCCCCCCCATGCATAAGCATTTGGGGAGGGAGGTCACTCGCTCTTGGAGCCACAGCTTAGTGCATCTGCAATGTTTTCTTTTGCTATGTTGGAAACTTTCCCATTGGCACCCCGGTGAAACCCTGCCAGGGGGTTGCAGGGAGTTTAGCCTTCTGATATTCCTGCATTCTCTAACCAAAGCTAGGTGGGGAGTCCTGCATTTCCATTCATGAGGACCTGCTTAACTTTTCCCTCCCTTTTGTCCTAACCTTTCCCTGACCTGCTCCTTTCTAGCTAACAACCCTAGAGTGCAACAGCCCAGCTGAGCTTCTTGCTGTTATCTAAATCCATCAACGTCTCTCCGTCCCACCCTCTTTCCTAATTCTCTTCAGCTTCTGGTAACCAGGATTCAACTTTCTTAGATTTCACATACGAGTGAGATAATGTGGTATTTGGCTTTCTGTGTGCCCGGCTTATTTCACTTAACATAATGACCTCTCGTCCCAACCATGTCGTTGTAAATCACAGGGTTTTGTTGTTTTGATGGTTGAATAGTATTCCACCAGGCAGTTGCACCACATTTTAAAGCCTTTTCATCAGTTGGTGGACACTTGGGTTGTTTCCATTTCTTGACTCTTGTGAGTACTGCTGGAGTCAACAAGGGAGCGCCCATGTCGCTTTGACATACTGACTGTGTTTCTTTTGGGTATGTACTCACTAGTGGTGGGAGGTCTAGATCATACGGTAGTTAGATTTTTCAGCTTTTTAAGGAACCACCATACTGTTTCCCAAGCACATCCTCACCAGCACTAGTCATCATTTATCTTTTTGCTACTAGTCTTTCTCACTAGAATGAAGTGGTATCTCATTGTGGTCTTGATTTGCATTTCTCTGATGATTAGTGACGTTGAGCGTTTTTTCATATTCCTCTTGTCCATTTGTATGTCTTCTTTTGAGAAAGGTTCTATTTAGGTCTACTGCTCATTTTTTAAAATTGGGTTGTCTTTGTGCTATTGAGATTTAGAATTCTTTATGTATTCTGAACATTAACCCCTTTTCCAATGTATAGTTTGCAAATATTTTCTCCCACTCTGTAGATTGCCTCTTCATTCTGTTGAATTACACCTTTACTGTAATTCCTTTCGTCTATTTTTGCTTTTGTTTCCTATGCTTTTGGGGTCTTGTCCAAGAAAATCCTGGCCCATTTCAATTTCCCTAATTTTCTCTTAGTACTTTCATAGATTCAGGGATCATCTTTACTTTTTTTTTTTTAATCTATTTTGAGTTAATTTTTGTAACTGATAAGAGATAGAGATCTAATTCCATTCTTCTGCATGTGGTTATTTAATTTTCCCCAAACCATTTATTGAAAAGATTATCCTTGATCCAGTGCATGTTCTTTTTTTTTTTTTTTCGATAATGGGGATTGAACTCAGGGGCATTCTACCTCCGAGCTATACCCCCAGTCCTATTTTTTATTCTTTATTTTGAAACAGGGTCTCACTAAGTTGCGGAGTGCCTCACTAAGTAGCTGAGGCTGGCCGAGAACCTGGATCCTCCAGTCTCAGCCTCCCAAATGCTGGGATTATAAGCGTGTGCTACCATGCCTGGCTCCAGTGCACGTTCTTAATACTTTTGTCAAAAGTCAGTTGGCTGTAGATGTGTGTGTGTGTGTGTGTGTGTGTGTGTGTGTGTGTTTATATTTCTAGGCTCTTTCTTCTGTTCCATTGGTCTACGTGTCTGTTTTTATGCCAGTATCATGCTGTTTTGATTATGACAGTTTTGTAGTGTATTTTGAAGTCAGGTAGTATAATGCTCCTGTTTTTTTCTTTTTGCTCAAGAAAAAAGAACTTGATTGATGTCTTTGGCTATTCAGGGCTGTTTCTTGTGGTTCCATACAAATTATTTTAGTTCTATGAAGAATGTCATTTGTATTTTGATTGGAATTATGTTAGATCTATAGATAACTTTGGATAGTATGAGTATTTAAAAAATATTGATTTTTCTAATTTATGAACATAGATATCTTTATTTATTTATTTATTTTTTTGGTGTGTATTCTCTTCCATTAATTTAATCAATATTCTATAGTTCTAATTGTAGAGATTATTGTAGAGGGCAATGTTTTATAGTTTTTTTGTTTGTTTGTTTGTTTTTGCAGTACTGGGGATGGAACCCAGGGGCATTCTACCTCCGAGCTACACCCCCAGCCCTATTTTTTATTCTTTATTTTGAAATAGGGTCTCACTAAGTTGCAGAGAGCCTCATGAAGTATCTGAGGCCGGCTGTAAACCCGAATCCTCTGGTCTCAGCCTCCCAACTACTAGGATTACAAGTGTGTGCCACCATGCCTGGCTGTTTTATTTTATTTTTTTTTTATTTTTTTTTTTTGCGGTACTGGGGATTGAACTCAGGGGCATTCTACCTCCGAGCTACACCCCCAGCCCTATTTTTTATTCCTTATTTTGAAACCGAGTCTCACTAAGTTGCGGAGTGCCTCACTAGGTAGCTGAGGCTGGCCTCGAACCCGGATCCTCTGGTCTCAGCCTCCCGAATGCTTGTTTTATAGTTTTAATTGTAGAGATCTTTCACATCTTTGGTTAAATTGTACTCCTAGGGATTTATTTTTTCTTGTGGCTATTGTAAATGGTATTGCTTTCTTGATTTGTAGTTAAGATAATTTGTTATTGGTACATATAGGAATGCTAATGATTTTTGTACATTGATCTTGTGTCCTGTAACTTTGCTAAATTTATTAATTCTAATAGTTTTTTGGTGGAATTTTTGGGCTTTCTTCATCTTTCTCCATATAAGATCGTGCCATCTACAAATAGTGACAATTTGACTTCCTCTGATCCAATTTGTGTGCCCTAGATTTTTTTCTCTTGCCAGATTGCTCTGGCTAGAACTTCCAGTACTGTGTTGAATAAAAGTAGTGAAAGTGACACCTTTATCTTGTTCCAGATCTTAGAGCTAAAGTTTTCAGCTTTTCCTCAGTCAGTGTAATGTTTGATTTTGGCTAGTTTTAAATAGCCTTTATCATGTTGAGGTATGTTTCGTCTATACTTAATTTGTTCAGTGTTTTTACCATGAAGGGATGTTGAGGTTTATCAAATGCTTTTTGCATCTATTAAGATAGTCACATACTTTTTGTCCTTCATTCTGTCCCTGTGGATATCACACTTATTAATTTGAACCATCCTTGCCTCCCTGGGAAAAACCCCACTTTATTATGGTGAATATGATTTTGGTAATATGTTGATGAGAATTTTTACATCTGTTTGTCAACAGTTTTCTTTTTTTCTTGTGTCCTTGCCTGGTTGTGATAGCAAGGTAATGCTGGCCTCATAGAATGTGTCTGGAAGAATTCCTTCCTCTTCTGACTTTTGGAATAATTTAAGGAGAATTGGTAGCAGTTCTTCTTTCAATGTTTGCTAGAATCCAGAAGTGAAGCCATCTGGGCTTTTCTTTGATGTGAGACTATTTGTGACATTCAATCTCATGACTTGTTCAAGTTTTCTATTTCTTCACTATTCAATCTTGGCAAGGTGTATATGTCTAGGAATTTGTCCATTTCTTCTAGGTTTATAAAACTTGTTGGTAGATAGCTGTTCACAAAAATCTCTAATGATCCTTTGTGTTTCTCTAGTGTCAAATATATTGTTTCCCTTTTCACTTCTGATTTTACTTATTTGATTCTTCTCTCTTTCTAAGTCTGGCTAAGGGTTTGTCTAATGGATAATTCATTTATAAAATAATTTAAACTTTATGGTTTTTTGGGAGGAGATTTTTAACTATAATATTTAATAGGTTAACAGGTTTTGGGGTGCTTTCTATTTCTTCTTGAATAAATTTTATTAAGTTGTATATTTCCAATTAATTTGTTCCATTTTATTTATTTTAAATTATTGGCTTAATGTTTTTGGTGTATCCCAATTATCTTTCTATTTTCTGCATTTAAATTTATAAGTTCAATTTCATTAATAATATTCTTTGTTCTGCCTCTTTTTGACTAATATTACAATGAATTTATTATTCTTTTAAAGAATGCCTTTCACCTTTCACTTTGTTGTTTGTTATTATATCTCATTTAAAATTAGACATTGCATTTTAATGACCAATTTATATTATTCCAAGTTTTTTCTTCCTTCTACTTATTGACATTCTCTTTATTTTTAAACTTTTAGTTTGGTAGCTTAGCTCATTAAATATTAGAATTTCTGTTTTTTGTTTGCAAACTTTGAAAAATGGCTATGTATTTCATTTATTTTGACTTGTATTTTTTTTTTTTTTTTTTTTTTTTTTTTTTTTTTTTTTTTTTTTTTTTTTTTTTTTTTTTTTTTTTTTTTTTTTTTTTTTTTTTTTTTTTTTTTTTTTTTTTTTTTTTTTTTTTTTTTTTGCGGTACTGGGGATTGAATTCAGAGGCATTCTACCTCCGAGCTATACCCCCAGCCCTATTTTTTATTTTTTATTTTGAAACCGAGTCTCACTAAGTTGCGGAGTGCCTCACTATGTAGCTGA
>PVLC010002414.1:0-66778 GCA_004027655.1 Graphiurus murinus | reverse complement strand
CTTGACTTGTATTTTTAAACTTATATTTTATCTTTCTTTGGTCTCTGAGCAGTTTAGAAGCAAAGTAAAATTTAAATTTCAAGACATAATTTTTTCAAAAAGTTATTCTTTTGTTATATTTTAAACTAAATTGCATTTTAGTGAGTGCATATAGAATGTATAATACATCGATTTTTGAAATTCATTGATATTTTGTGCCCTGACACTTGGTCAGTTTCTGTAAATGCTTTATACATGTTTGGGAAATAATATTCTTTAATTGCTTGGAGCAAGTTTTTTTGTATATCTATCAAATCCAAATAATTTTACTACTACAACCTATATCTTTATTAATTTTGATTTCGAACTGCTAAGGTAAATTTGTTAAATCTCCCACTAGAATGGTGAATTTATTAATTACTTCTTGCAATTTTATGTATTTCAAAGGTATTTCATTTGGTGCAACAAATTTTAGAATTGTTTTCCTTTTCTGATCTGATATATATCTTGTTTTCCTTTTCTGATCTGATATATACTTGCTTTCTCTATTGACTTATATGGTATCAATTTTTATCCCTAATAATGCTTTCTGCTTTCAGAAATGTATGATTTGATATGAATATGGCTTTTATTCTTTTGGTTAGCATTTGTTTGCCATATCTTTCTACATGTTGTTATTTTTCATCCTTTTTTTCTAATTTCTGTGCATGTAGGTGCATCTATTGTGAATACTATAGAGCTGAGTTAAAAAAGAAAAAATTCCCAGTTTTACTTATAGTAGTTTGATTTATTCAAATATTTTATTCATCTTATTTTGTCTTTTTCATTCTTATTTGTTCTTATTCTATTTTTTATTTTCTATTTCCGAATTTGATTTTTTGTCCTTTATTATTGAGTTAAAAATTTTTCTCCCTTACTAACCTATAAGGTATACTCCATTTCTTCTTGGTTAGTGATCAGCCTTTAAATATGTTTTTCAACTGTATAAAATCTAAATTTAATTAGGATTTTGTCATGATTCAGAACACTACAATGACCTGTGCAAATGTTTTATCTTTTCTTTATGGGTGATTTTAAGATATTCTATCTCATTGTTTTGCAATTTTATTTCAGTATTTTTAAATGTATAGGTCACTGTGTTGACTTTACAGTCTTACTTTGGGATTTCCTAATTGCACAACTAAAGTAAATTTCAACTAGGCCCATATAAAAGTAATTTGTTACAAATTCTAGGGAGACTATTATTTATGCTATAACTATTATTGTATTCAGAGCCAAGATTGGATAAGTTTTTCTGATGACTTCTTTTGGGGCAGGCCAGTGGATATTCTTTTTTAGGTCATCCTTATATTGAAAGTGTGGCCTTATTGAGGATCCCATTATTCTGTAGGGGTCTGATCTCACCCCATCTGCATTGTGTAGGCTTCAGGCCTAGTCTTTTTTTTTTATTTTGTGACTATTACTTCCCACACCACTAGGTTCATGTGTTAATTTTTGCCCTTAGGATTGTCCCAGTTTCTAAGTTTTCTTAGCACTCTGGGTTCATTCCCTGGTGAGTTTATTTTTGTCCCAGTGTTTTTCCCTTACTTTCTTATGATCTCATCAATGCATTTAAAGATGTTTAGTGTAATATGTCCAGCATAAGGTATTTTGCAATGGATCATATTTTCCTCCAAATATCTAACCCACCGTGTTGCCAAAAGGGAAGACCATCTTGCAATGGATTCTGAGTCAATCTCTCCTTTCACCTTTTTCCTTCTCCAATCCATTCTCCACAGAGTAACCATAATACTATTTTTATGTCAACTAGATTATGTTACACACAGACTAAAATTCTAGCTCTTTACCATGACATGCAAGATCTATATGACCTGGCCATTTTGAACTCATCTACTACCTCTCCCACAAACTGACTTTTACCAGCCATGTTCTCTTTCTTTTTATTTCTCCATAGACTAATCTTGTCCTTGACTTAGACCTCTAATTGATCTAGCTCCTCTACTTAAAATGTTCTCTCCAAAGAATTTGTGATTCAGTTCCTTATTATCATTCAGATTTCATTTCAAATGTCATTTCTTCAGAGAATACTTTTTTGACCATCCTATCTAAAGGTGCCTCTCCCTGAGGCACCCTCTCACATCACCCTAGGTATTTTTCATAGTACTTATTACCATCTGAAAATACCTTATTTATTAGTTGTTAATGTTCTTTATCTTCTCATTAGAAAATAAACTCTATGAGGACAGAGGCAGGATTCATTAATATATGCCCAATGCCTAGAGAGTTGAAGTATTTAATACGCATTTATCAAATAAAATTCATTAAAACGTTGAATGAATGTCTGCTATGAGCCAGATGCTGTTCTTGGTGCTTAGGACACATAAGTGAAATGAACAAATAAAGATCCCTGCCAAGCCGGGTGTGGTGGCGCACGCTTGTAATCCCAGCATTTGGGAGGCTGAGACTGGAGGATCCGGGTTTGCGGCCAGCCTCAGTTACCTATTGAGGCACTCCGCAACTTAGTGAGACCTGGTTTCAAAATAAAGAATAAAAAATAGGGCTGGGGTATGGCTTGAAGGTAGAATGCCCCTGAGTTCAATCCCCAGGACTGAAAAAAAAAAAAAAAAAAAAAGATCCCTGCCACTGGAGCTTACTTTCTACAGGTGTAGAAAGACAACGTTAAGTAATAAGTATGCCACATTGGTAAATTATACAGCATGTTAGAAGGTCATATGTGCTGTAGAAAAAGAAAAATAAAGCAGAAGAGTATCGAGGCACAGTTTGCAATTTTAAATAGGATACGTTAGGACATATTGAGAAAGTGGTATGAGAGTAAAAGAGAAAAGAGAAGTGACTTAGCTAGGTGGGTATCCAGGAGAAGCATTTTCCAGGCAAAGGGACAAGCATATGCTAAGTCCCCAGAAGTTTCTAAGGTGGGAGCAGAGGGAGAGGGTGGGAGGAGATGAATTATGGGGGAACTGAAGGCCAGGTTGAGGGCCTTGAAGACGGTAATGAGGATTTTGGCCTTGAAAACTGTGGCAGTCTCCTCTGAACAGACTTGTTGTTGTTTTTATAAAATTTATACATTAGGAAATTAATTTGCTAGTCATCATTTTTAAGTTGTAGTTTTGGAAATTTCACATTTCAAATTCCCTCTGAGTGAAATGAGAGTGAGTCACTGAGGAATTCTGAGCTGAGAAATATCAGTCTGCTAACTTTTAAAAGCATTGTTCTGGCTGTTGTGTTGGACTGGGCATAGGGTAAGAATAGAGGCAGTTTCAATAACCCAGGCAAGCCGGGCGTGGTGGCGCACGCTTGTAATCCCAGCATTTGGGAGGCTGAGACCAGAGGATTCGGGTTCGCGGCCAGCCTCGGCTACCTAGTGAGGCACTCCGCAACTTAGTGAGACTCGGTTTCAAAATAAAGAATAAAAAATAGGGCTGGGGGTATAGCTCGGAGGTAGAATGCCCCTGAGTTCAATCCCCAGTACTGCAAAAAAAAAAAAAAAAAAAAAAATAACCCAGGCAAGAAAGGATGGTGGCTTAGACCAGGTGGTAGTCATGGAAGAGGCGAGAAGCAATTGGATTCTGGAAAGGTTGAGCCAACAAAATTTGCTAACATGACAGACATGGGTTATAAGAGAAAGAAAGACATTGATGATGGCATCTTCAACTAGAAGGATGGAGATGTCACCAACTGTAGAAAGATTATGGGTGAAATAGGTTTGTGGGAAAAGATCAGGACATTTGGACATGCTGAATTTAGACACATGAGTGATAATACTGAGTAAGGTAGTTGGAGTTGGGAACAGAGCTCTGAGGAGGAGCTATAAATTAGGGAAAAGTTAGCATAGAGGTAGTATTTAAAACTCAAGGCAAGAATGTAAGTATAGAAGAGGAGAAGGCTGAGACCTAAGTACTGGGCCACTGCAACACTGCAGTCAGGAAGTGAGGGGGGAACTAGTCAGGAGATGGAGACAGAGCTACCATGAGTGAGTTAGGAGAAAACCCAGGAGACTGAGGTCCTGGAGCCACAGGAGATGTTACATACCATGTTTACTGCCCTCCTTAAAAGTATAATTTTTGAAATTTCCATAATTATAAATCTAAAATGATTAGTAAATTAGTTTCCTAATGTATACATTTTATGACAAAAAATAAGTTCAGAGGAGACCTTCACAATTTCCAAGACCAAAGAATATGTAAGCTGAGATTTTATAGCACTTAATGTGAATGTTCTAACCCAATGATATCACCTCTGTGTTGTTTTAACTCTCCCTGGGAGAGGGACCCTTGTTTAATTGTATCTGCTTTTCTTCTTTGCTGGGGCCACCATTGTCGTGAAACTGTGGTTTCGAGCCACCAACTCCCCTATCTGACATCACTTTACTATTTCTGTTGTAATAAAAAGAATTTTCGAGAGAAAGAGCATGTTGGAATGGCCAGCTTCTCACTGGTTACTTAGCCTGGGCTTACACTTTGATAGGTTTCAGAATCCTTTCTAATTGCACCACATTTTGTGTACAGAGCTGAGTTAAGTGGCAAGTTTCTAGATTCTCAGCTGAGTGTTAACGAACCTATCTTATGATTTTTGCAAAAACCTACTCCCTTCCTTCAACCTGGAACATTAATAGGTATTCAGTAGATTTGCTCAATTGAATTAGAAGATTCCTTCTCAAATATGGCAGACATAATGCTTTAAAACAACAGAAGATTTTATTTTAAAACTCTTAGCAATTTCTGGGAGTGGGCTGTTGCTTTAAAATTGCATTCACATATATAGTCATATATATATATATATATATAATATATATATGTATATTCTCCAGTAAACATAATAGTAAAGCACACCTAAATTACAAGTTATCACCTCAAAAAATCCATGTAGTTTTTCCCTCTTTGTTTCCTTTCCCATTAAAGTCATCATCTGTTTGCTGAGCAGCATTAGCAGCTGAAAATACGTGGCAGGGAATTGAACAAATCCAACATTCTTAGTAGACAGATTTTCTCCTTCTGTGTGTGTGGATTGGACATGACTGTGAACAGTTGGAGGTCAGACCATCACTAATATGTATACAACTTTTGATGTTAATTTACCATTAAAAATATATTAATTTTTGGCAGAGGTGTAAATATCCTTGTCTTGCCTAAAGCTTTATTTCCCATGATACGTAGAAAGCTAAAATCCACACTGGGCCAATTTGAAAAGCAAGGAAACTTTTCCTTTATTAAAGCCCCATTTTGTTTCATGGTGAAAGTACGTATATGAATTTTATTTTCACACACTGGAAAGACCCTTGCAAAGGACGGAAATGATCGGTCTGGAAAGAGAGGACTTATGGATGGGATAGAGGCAAACTGTTTTGGCTGCTTTGAAGGAGTTTCTTTGGACTAGTCTTTCCCATTGGCGTTTTGACTGCACCCACTCAACTTCAAACAAATGTCCTGACAACAAACAAAAGGGTGCATAAAATATGAGTGGCAATGCTTTAGCAAGGGAATAGACTGCACTTTTTAAAAAGAATCACCTTCTCTTTAATTGTTGTAAAATAAATGTGTCTCTACCATTAAGTGGTGGGTTAAGGTTAGGGTTAGGATTGGGATTGGGAGTGATTGGGGTAAAGGAAGAAGAAAGAATACCCAGGGAAGAGTCTCTTCGTAACCTAGCAACTGGTTTTCCCACAGGGAGTTCAAGTCTTATTTTTAACATCTTTCCAAACACCAGGGGCTCAAACTGTACCAAGAAAGTAACTTCTGTTTCTAAACCTAACGGCACACTTTGGAAGTGCTTACTTTATGTGGAATATGAATTTATGAAAAAAAAAAGAAAAGAAGGAATTTTATTTTATTATTGCAACAAAACACAATTATTTTTGACACGTTGACATCTGACATAAAATGACATTGATACATCTCTGAATAAATCTTCTTTCTGTCGTCTTGCTGAAAGTCCTTAAATCAATTCCCATTGGTATGCCCCTTTTATTCTCTTTGTTCCAGTTGGTTGTCCTTAAGTTTGCAGACTGGTTACAGCTTTTAATATTATGTTATTATTAAAATAAAATAACCTTTAACATTTAAAAGGCACAGACCCTAGACAAGATAGGTATTAAGTTATCATTTTGTATTGAATTCTTGATTTCTTTATTCTTGATAGTGAAGTAACCCTTTCTTTCTTCCTTTCTTTTTTGCAGTACTGGGGATTGAACCCAGGGGCATTCTACCTCTGAGCTATACCCTCAGTCCTATTTTTATTCTTTATTTTGAAACAGGGTCTCACTAAGTTGCAGAAAGCCTCACTAAGTAGCTGAGGCTGGCCATGAACCTGGATCCTCCTGTCTCAGCCTCCCATGTACTGGTATTACAAGTGTGCGCCAGCACGCCTGGCTTTATACTTTCAGTTGAACTATGGCTTTGAAGACTCAACAGAAAAGCATAGGTAATGCATCTTTCTGCAAATTTTTTGTTTAAATAGACTTAGTATGCCTATAAAAAATTAAAACATCTATGAGTGAGCTATGAAATAATATTTGGGGAAAATCCCAGAAATGGTGATGATTTCCGACCCAATGAGGTGTTGTATCTTTTCTTCATAGTAAGACTGTGAGATCAAGTCACAGGAATTTGTTACTGTGTTCATTGCTCTGGACAAAGGCTTCTCTTTTGAACCCTAGCTTTCTTCTATACAGCTGGTATCCCATAAATGATCTTCACACACCTCAAGAACATTAATTTTTGACAGAAATATAAAGCTTGTCTGGTCAATGTGTGTATTTGTGTGTGTGTGTGTGTGTGTGTGTGTGTGTGTGTGTGTGTGTGTGTATGTGTGTGTTACACTGGGGATTGAACCCGGGGCATTCTACTTCCGAGCTACACCGCCCAGCTCTATTTTTTATTTTTTATTTTGAAACAGGATTTCACTAAGTTGCAGAGTTGCAGAGGGCCTTACTAAGTAGCTGAGGCTGGTTGTGAAACTTCGATCCTCCTGTCTCGGCCTCCCAGATACTGGGATTACAAGGGTGCACCACCACGCCCAGCTAGTCAAAATCTTTCTTTCTTATTATCCATGTAGAGATAAAATTTATATTGAGATACATTTTAATTTGAATAGCATGTAAATTTTTCTAAAATTTCAACCTGTTATCAAGGGCCCAGCTTGGGCCAGCTGTTATAGAAGATAAAAGAAAACCAGAAATCATGACCCTTCCTTCAAGAAGACCACAACTGTATAAATAATACTTACACAAGAACTACTAAATTACAAGGCAATATAATCAACTACTGAGCTCTGTGGTGGCAGAACCGGAGGAAAAGAAAGGTCCCTGAAAAAGTTGTACTGTTTACCTAAGCTGAACCTTAAAAAATATGTCAGTGGAGAAAGTCACCCTGAGAAGGTGGAATAGCTCAAGCCAAAGCACCGTGATGTGAAAGGAAATAGTAAAATGAAATTTATGAGTGGAGTGTGGTGCTTCTTTTCCTCTTCTTTCTTCTAATGTGGATGGACAAAGAGATTCTACCCCATAATTCTGATTTCTGATGTTTCAAGTTTCCTGGTATGTAGATGGTAGGTTTATCTTATTCTAGTATTTTACCACACTGGCTTTCTCACAGTTTTCCTAGATGAGCAACTACAAGAAGATTTCTTTACAAATAGAACACAAAATGTTCGAAAGCCTCCTACCAATCCCTTGGCTCGCAAAGGCTTACTCAACTCATAACCAAGATGGCTCCTCCGGCCATTCCACTTCCTTCCCCCAAACCACCCTGCACACTCCATTGGTAATTTCTTCTGGAAACTGGATAGAGGCAGATAATAATGTAGAGGTTAAAATCCCCCAGTTTAGTAACACATATGAATCAAGGTGTTGGCTTTGTTTTGATGCAAGGCTACGGGATGTAGGAGTGAAAGAGAAAGAGGCCTGGCTGTGTTTGCCATGTGAAAAAATGGAGTGTGGACAGGAATCACATTTTTTTTTTTTTTCTGAAAAAGGAGAATGGGAGAAATGGTTCCGAGTGTTGGATCCAGCCCTTTCTTTTTGCAGGAATTCTGTTGTCCCTTTAGAAAATATAAAAGCCGTTCCAAGGCACATTGGCACCCGTGTGGCACTGCAGCCTCCTCTTGGCACCGCCTCACCCTGTTGCTGGCAGGCCGGAGCATGGACCTCTTTAGCCTCATCCTCTGTTGTTTTCTGCACAGGAGCCAAACGTTGTGGCCAGTCGCGAGGCAGGGCTGGCAGCTGAAGAACCCAGATGCCAAGCTCTGGACTGGACTTCTGTTCGGTTTGCGGCTGGTCCCTTCCCTGGCATCTGCCCTGGCTTCGCAGCAGCCTGTGCTCCGTCTGCAGAGCTGGGCTCAGGATTAAGCTTCCGTTGGCTCCCATGGATGTTCGGTCACTGTTTCCCTTTTGAATTATCCTTGATTATGAGGAATGTGCCTTTATGACACATTCCTCCCCGGTGTCTGCTCAGACATGTGCCATCACTGCTAAAAAGGGGGGTTTCTCGAAAATTACCAGCTATTGTTAGAAAGAAAGCTCATGGAATGGGGACATTCTTCTTCAGGTAGGAAGATGGAAAATGAAATACAAAAGCTTGTACTTCCGATACAAATTTTAATTTTTTTTCATAGCAAGAACAAAGGTTCTGAATTGCATTCAACAAACAAAAACAAGACACAACAAAACAATCCCAAGCAACATGAAAAGTTCCAGAAGGCTCTCTCTCTCTCTCTCTCTTTTTTTTAATTCCTCAGATTTTCTACCCTACATCATCATCTAAAGACTTTTGACTTACAAAAGGAAGGTTGGGTTCCCCAGGAGACAAGGGATAGTAATATTTTTATGGTACTTACTAACACATAATAGGGAGTTGTGTTCTCACTCGGTGAAGAATATTGGACCATGTTTTGCTGGTGGAGGGTCAAGGTAAGGGGAGGTCAGCCAGTAAGTTTGATCATCCCTTGCTGGAGCTCAGGGTAGTTCCATATGGAACAGGGACCCAGGAGCTCATCTAAGAAATGAAAATCAACTAGAAAGGAATCTAAATATAAACATGCAATTCAGATATACTTTTGGAATATCTTTGTACATCTGAGAGGCTTCTGACATTTTCTTATACTCTAGAATCTTTAGTAGGTATTTGCTCCTTATGACTGGTCATTGTTCATTAGAAGTATTGATAGAGTTCAAAGAGAAAGGTGAATTATGGCTATGTAGAAAGTGCCTTGCTTTACACAACACAGTGTCTAAATGACCTTTTGGAAGCTTGAGCAATCATGAACCATATCTGTCATCCCATCAAGATGAATGACTATATATTTCTCAATTTCTACTAGCTGGAAAAGGAATTTCTCCTAAAGGCAATCTCTCCAGCTTCATGAAATCTCAATAAAAGTTGTGTTTGAAGTCAGACAGATCTGAATTCTAGTCTCAGCTCTGCTATTTTTTAGCTTCATGACTTTGAACAAAGTCCTCCACTTCTTTAAACTACAGTCTGATCCTCTGTAAAATGGAAGAATAATAGTACCTATCTCATGGGGTAACTGTGAGTTTAGATGACAAAGCCATGGTGTAATGTATGACACAGAATAAGACCTAAACAGATATTGGTTAGTGTTATGATTTTCTATAGGCTAGAACAAGAAGAACATTAGTCACCTGTCTATAGACAGGTGCCACTTTAATCTCATTGGTTGACCTTCAAATTTATTAAGTTTATTCCCTCTAATGAAGCAGAACAATGTTCTTGAGACCCCTCTGGGCTGCATAGAACATGGTGCTGGATTGGGTATGTGATGATTAGAAGTCAGTGAAGTAGTGGGCAGGGCAGACTTAAAGGCTTTTCTCTCTGAATATATCATTTTAGAAAATTAAGCTGAGATATAGCCTGTTCATAAATTACTGTCACAAGAGGCATCTGCTTAGCAAAGGGAACTTCAAGTCTACAGTGGACAGGTTCTGGAGAAGTACTTCTATTAAGTGCACACTTTCCAATTTATATCTGTGGCCATCCCCACACAGAAAGCTGTTATCAACTCATGCAGGTGGCCTCCGCAGATGCAAAGCATGCTGGGAATCAGCAATAACCAGTAAGTGGCACTTTAACACCATTCATGGGCTCTAGAAATGGGAGCTCATCTCTAGATCAAGATTAGAAGACAGGAACTTGTTAAAATTTTTCTGTAAAGGGTCAAAGAGTAAATATTACATTTTGCAGGTCATGTGGTCTCTTAGTTAGAATGTGAAGTGGCCAGAAACAATAAGTAAAAAAGTGAATGCGCCTGTGTTTGAATTAAACTTTATTTACAAAACCAAAAAGTGGCAGAGATTGGTTCATCCACGAGCCATAGTTTGCTGATCTCTGGATTAATGGGTTAAATATGTGATGAATCAATATTCAGGATTTTATTGTGCAATCAACTTTTAGATAGGTTACATAGTCCCTAAGAGACATTTCTCATTTCTTATTTCTTTCTGGCTAACCAAGAGTTCATTGAACTGAGATGCACGAGGACCCAGAGGATGTGAAGAAAGGGCTAAGAGACTAAAAGCCTCAGGTCCAACATCAAGGGTCAAATATCTGGCCATGTGTGACCAGTAATCAAGAGTCAATAGTAAGATGACAGGGACAGGAGGGGTGGGGTGGGTGCTGGAGAAAGAGAGTATGAACTACTGCCATAGAGAACTTGGGCCTGCTGTTCCAGAATATTCTTTTTTTTTTTTCAAAAGAAGCCAGAAGTCTGGTAAAGATCTCCTAACTTTTTTTCAATATTGTCTTACCAGTTTTAAAAACACTACTACCAAAACATATTTCCTCCTGGAAGTCCCGCCTGCAAGCTGATAGTTAGTGACCTTTGCTGTCAAGCCAAATCTGTGAGTTGCCTTGAAAAGGAGCTGGAGTAGTCTGAGTTTCACAAGGACCAATCAGATCTGTGCCTGCTTCCCGAAGTCACCACTCCACGCGTTCTAAACTGTCTGCCCTAAGGTGGCACCATAAAGTTCTACCTGCCCTTTGTGCAAGGCATGCCATGTGTGCCCAGAAGGATTCCATCTATAGAATTCCATTACACTCTGAACATTCCTGAAGGAAAGGGCAAGATTTGGCAGCGGGTTCATTACAATGAGGATTTATGGATGACCAGCCTAGAAAATTCAAGGAGAAATCGCTCATGTTGAGTTCGAAATTGCCCATCTCCCCTCAAATATGCTAAATGCTCCCTTATCTCGTCCCTACTCTTTGTGTTGGGCAGATTTAGCTCTACAGTTCAACAGAAACTATTCTCTTTTCCTAATACTAAAACCTCATTTTGCTCTAAACTCTAATGATTTGAGATCTTTTTTTTTTCTGAATTTTTTCATCACTTGCAAGTTTAATTCCCTAGTTTTAATGAGCTCCTTAAAAAGAAATTGGCCTTAGTGAGGCACTCTGAAACTTAGTGAGACCCTGTTTCAAAATAAAGAATAAAAAATAGGGTTGGGGGTATAGCTTGGAGGTAGAATGCCCCTGAGTTCAAACCCCAGTACCGCAAAAAAAAAAAAAAAGAAAAAAAAAAAAAAGAAATTGGCTAGATTAGATAAAACTTGTATTATTTTTACTTGACAATCTTAAACTGCATTGTTGTGTTAATATTTGGGGTGTGAGCTATAATTTAAATGTCCCTGCATGTATCCCAGAGGCATTCATCTATTTGGGATTCGTCGGCACTGAAGCCATCTGAAAATTCTTCTATGGAATAAAACTTGCTTGCTAGAAGTCTTTGGAGCCTTTTAACCCTCAACCTCTTTTTTCTTCTTCTTTTTTACCAGCAATTTTCTCAGAAAGAGTTTATTGTGCCTGACAAAAATGTATCCAATCCTATACTTGAAAAAGTTCCATTCCTATTTGTAACTCGGTGACCTTGGAGCCCAAATTGGTACTGAACTTTCTGAAAAAGTGCTCTTGGTTCGTTAATAAAAACTTATTGGTAATTAGCACCCTAGCCTGGGCCTACATTTTGGGTTGTCAAAATAAAAATAAAAATCAAGTGGCATCTGTTGATCTAAAAAAAAAACAAAACCGGTTATACACATTTAACTCTACATTTTTAGGAAATTCTTCAGGTAATCCCATTTTAACTTGCTAAGAAAGGTGCAATGGAATGAAATGATCCCATGAAATCCTTGTGCTCCATAAGGTGTCTTGAAGTTTGATTGGATATTAACTAAAAGATCATTTTGTTTCTCTTTTATAGCAGGAGATGCAATGTGTTCATTTTATAACATCTCCGCTGTTTGGAATAAATCACTAAGGACAGATGCTCATCACATTTTGGTTCAATAAAATTCTTTGCAGAGTATGAACAGATACATGGCTAGTTGCTTTAGGTCTCTATCCAGGCCATTATTTGTTTGGAAAATCAAATTCACAGAACAAAATAGAGTTATACTAAGGACATTGAAATTAATATTTTGTTTGCAGTTTTGTGTTTGTCGTTTTTTTTTTTCTTCTTCTTCTTCTTTTTTTTTTTTTTTTTTTTTTTTTTTTTTTTTTTTTTTTTTTTTTTTTTTTTTTTTTTTTTTTTTTTTTTTTTTTTTTTTTTTTTTTTTTTTTTTTTTTGGCAGATATATTCCTGTAGGACTTTACCTTGTTTCCCAACTATCTTCATAAAGATCATCGACCACCTTTTCATCTGAAACAGCACAGTTAATCTGATTTCCCGCTGTTAGATCTTCCAGTAATGCCATTTTAAAGGTTCTCAGCAGAAAAATTTGCCACTGCTCTTGAAGAAGTACTAAAATTCCATGTTCAGTCTTTTTGTGGCAGTAAATAGGTTTTCAACAAGCAAAACCAAGGCATTCATTTTAAAATAATATCTGTGAATTGCAAAACTGTTGGCAAGTTTTGGACATTATTCAGGTGCCGTACAGTACTTCTCTTCTTTTTTTTTTTTTTTAAATAAGAAGATGGACTTGCCAATAATCATTTTTTTTTTTAAGGAAGAGAGACTTGAGTTTAACAAGTGTGACTGTACATCTTAGCTGATATTTTTTTGAAGAAGTTTCATATGGTTTGAAGTTATTTATCCAAGATAAACAATCACAGCTTCCCATAATGGTAAAAATGTGCATTTTAAACCAAACGTTCATGAATTGTGTGTTCCTACAACTTAACAAAGCTGCAGAAGTCTCCTGAGGAAATATTGTTTAAGGGTGTGTGTGTGTGTGTGTGTGTGTGTGTGTGTGTGTGTAAGAATCAAGGAGAGGTTTGGATATTGAGTAAAGAGATAATCCCCGGGGTTAGGATGGTGTGGGGGTGGGGGTGATAATTGCTCCCAATGGGCAGCAGAAAGTGCTTGCTAACCTGTCATGGTAATATTCCTGGAAAACAAATCAAGGAAATCCTGGTGTGTAATAACCATTGGGTCGGGCTAATGTTCTGACACCATCTGATGGAGCAGGGAAGTGGGAAGTCAGGCGCGTGGCTCACCCCCTCGCCAGTCAATTTCGCTGGCTTGTTTGTTTATTAACAACCATGTCAGCGCCCAGATTGACTTTCCAGCTTCCTCTCTTTTGAGAACATCTTTCTTGCCCTGGAACTAAAACAGCATTTTTATGGGTGTATACTTTGGTTTTTGACAAAGGACTCAGTGGCTGTCGGGCCCTTTTCGGGTTGGCTTTGCTTTTTCTCCACTCCGAAGTCGGTTCCTGAACTGCAGAGAGCGAACCTTCCTCCTGCACAAATCCTTAAGTTTATAGGGAGTAGACGAGAGGAAATAAAAACGATGCCCTTTCTTTTATTTAAAGATCACCAGTGTTCGTGTTGAACTGGCTTTTTACTGCCATTAAATATTTGCTTTCTGGGAGCATTTGTATATATTTTCTTAGCTCTTAACTACCACATTTCAGCTCGGTTTTGTATCTGCTAGCCCCAGCATTTACAACCTACGAAAACCTCATAAATCTACTTCATTTTTCTAATAAGACATGAAAGTCCTTAATTGGCCTTAATGAAATGCACTTAAAGGGCAATAAACGTGTTTAAGCCCCTCTTGCAGGGTGAGCTCCGGCACTCTCGCTCGACTCTGTTTTAGCCTTTCTGGTAATTAATCATTTATTCATATGTGACGAATCAGTAACAAGATCAAGCAACCGCCGCACAATTGCATGATAATAAGCTGCTCATATATGTGTCAAGATTTAGCAATCCTTTTTAAAGCCTAATTTAAAGTCATTTTACAACTAACCAGACTGCTTCTCTGAAGCATTTTTTCCCCCAGTATCTTTTTTTTACATATTTTCATTTGGATGCCATCTTTTTATTTTGTTTATAGAGCCCAGTCCGCCTTAAATCCACTTATGGCACCAGTGTGAATTTCAGCAATGCAAACATTTACCATTGTTGTTCAGTCTGCTTGGAATCCTCTCTTTGATCCAAGGGGGAGGGGGTAGGAGAGAAGCAAAAGAAAAAAGAAGGACCGCATTTATAAATAGAAGACCTAAGTGTCCCAGCCATTTTTAGTAGGCATTTAAATCTTAAATCTGCAGTGATTTATGGGGACAAGTTAATCATTTGCCTGTACCTTTGCAAGCTGAGAATTCCAGCAATTGCCCATGCCACACATATGCCAATGGAGGGGTTCCTGTTGCTGCAGAGGAACTCTTACTTCTATTGCAGGCGGAGAGATCAAATATCTGGATGCCTGTTTGAGTGTACACAAGTTGGGGATTGGCTTTTCTCGGCTGTGTGCCCACAAGGATGTTCTCACCGGCAAGCTGGAATGAGGATATACTAGGAAAGGCTTTTAACCTGCCCAATTATGGTGAACAGAGTTGCTCTGCGCTTGTGAAATACATCTCGAGTTGGTCCTCACGTGTTATTGGACAATTGGTGTCAACAGAGTCAAGGCAAGTTTGTTCAGTTCAAGGAAATGAGTAGAGTCAAAAGTCCTTCACCAGCATATATTAACATATGCAAATCACTTGAGGCTTAATTATGATTCAGATGTATTTAATATTTGCCTATATTTAGCAGGTGACAAGACCAGGTTTTTTTATTTTTTATTTTTCATAAAAGACGAAGACAAATTCAGGAGAGATGGTCTTTTTCAGTAAAACTTGCCAATTTTTCTTTCCTTCTTCTATTATTGATGTTAGAATTAGAATGAAGATGTAAATATGTGAGTCCCTCTCCAAGATGCCCTTAAACTATCTTAATTCAGATGTGAGATTAAAAAAAGGGGGGAGTCTAAATCGGAGACAGAGGTGAGTAGTACAATTTTTTAAAAGAAATGTCTTTTTTTTTTTTTACTTTCAAGTAAAGAATGGCTACTCCTGTGTAACCAGGCAGAGGGAGCTCTGGTGAGATTCACTTTCAAGTCTGGAAAATGACAACATGTGATAGTAGATTACTTGTCTGTTGGTAATGAATGTTCTTGAAGCATTTGAAAATTATTCTTTTATATATCTTAAAAATCTCCCCTGTAATTCAACTGACTCCTCGAAGAAATTTTAATTTTTGCTTGTATAGCCAATAAAATTCACCATAGTGGACATAATATATATCTGTTCATTTACTTTGACTTAGCAATATTGTATATAATTTAAATGTTGGCCCTAAAAGAGAAACTTTTGTTCTAACTTCTTTGGAGTCATACATTCTTGAATGGAAGGCACTAAATTAATGAGATTTAATGAAGGTACTATTCACATGATAATCTTTGTGAATGACTTTCCCTGAAGTTGTGCAGAGAACAACTCATGCATCCATACATGGTGGCTCTGGTTTTTCATGTGACTGTAGTCACCTGGCCTTAATAAAGAAATGTCTATTATTTGGGTTGAAATATTGTATTTCCTTTATTTTGAGATGGCTTATATTGTCCCTTGCCAGGTATCTTTAGAGGAGATCTTTAAATATAGCAAATGCATTTTCATGTGGTAATTTTTTTTTTGGTACTGGGGATTGAACTCAGGGGCATTCTACCTCTGAGCTACACCCCCACCCCCATTTTTTATTCTTTATTTTGAAACACGGTGTCACTAAGTTGCAGAATGCCGGCCGCGAACCCGGATCCTCCGGTCTCGGCCTCCCAAATGCTGGGATTAAAAGCGTGCGCCACCATGCCCGGCTTCATGTGCTAATTTTAATATTGCAAACCCGATTGCTCTAATATTTCTTGCGGTCCATCATGTGCACTAACAGCCTATTTATCTAGCTCTCAATCACTGTATGGGTAACATGTGAATTGTGCCTGCATTCTATTTTGTCTTTCATTTTGTTTTGTGACAAAATAATGTTTCTTCCCTTCAACTTATGATAAAGTTCCTTAGGCTAAATAACTTAAAAAAAAAAAAAAAAAGGAAAGGAAAGGGACAGGATTTGAGCAAAATACAAACAAAAAGATCGATTATCTAAGCTCCACCAATCAACTGATTTTAGGGAGGAAAAGGCCCAAGTTTAGAAAATGAAAAGCAAACTCCTTGCTATGCTTGAGATTTGAATATAGAATTTGGTAGCCTTAGCTCTCTGAATAGGATCTCCCCTAGAATTTTGCAGAGATAGTCAGAACGTGTAAAAATAATCACAACATAGCTGGGCATGGAGGTGTGTGCCTGTAATGCCAGTATTTGAGAGGCTGAGACAAGAAGATGGCAGGTTCGAGGCCAGAGGTGTGGCAATTTAGCAAGACCTTGTCCCAAAATACAAAACAAGACGGGATGAAGGTAAAACTCAGAGCTAGAGTGCCTTTGGGTTCAATCTCCAGTACTGTGCGTACACACACACACACAGGTATACACACACACACACACACACACACACACAGGTATACACACACACACACACACAAAATCACAATGTATAAAAATAATTGCAATAATATGATAATTTAGCAGTAAAAGGAAAAATCTAGAGCCAGTTTATCAGTTCACGCGTCTCTCTGGTTCTTCTGAGTTGTTCATTTCTGCTGGGCAGCTGGACAATAGGATTTTGCACGGGCCACAAACAATGAAATAAAACAGCAAGATGTACTGTATTTTACTGAAACATACAATAAAGGGCAGCAGGGGACTAGTCAAAGCCCAATATTCAAAGACTGTAATTTTTTATCACTACTTTATTTCCTAAACCAAAATGTTTTTTGGGTATAAATATTGGATGAAAGCAAAATGTACCACATTTGCTATCCTAGAGGAAATACCTAAACCCACTTTTTATTAGAATTAAATTAATATCATGTAAGTAGTTTTACAGTTTTAGCATTTTATTATTATTTATGTTCTAACGGCTCTGCATAAACAGAGCTGTTCCTTGCTTCTTTTTGTTTTGACTCCTAATAAAAAGTAATAGGCATAATAATTCAGGGACTGTTTGCATTTTCTGTTTGGTCTTGGTGGCCTGTGGAAGGAGACATGCCCCGAACCAGAGGAGGAGAAGCTTTAATAACAAACACAGGAAGCACTTCTATGGGGCACTAAATGTTTAGGCAAGGACGACTAAAACAAACACGAACAAATTAAGAACAAGATGGTGAAGTGGGAACTCAGTCCAACCAACGACCGTGTTGTAGGAACAGAAATTTTTCTGTGTGGCTTCCCAGCTTCACTCATGTATGTCTGGTGACTATAGCACATCCATAAATACATTTAGTTAATTTATGATGATTTAGTTAGTTAATTAATTAGTTAGAAACTAGTTAATTAATTAACTTGTTGTGGTACTAGGGTTTAAACCCAGAGGCATTCTATCTCTGAGCTATACCCTAACCCTATTTTATTTTTTCTTTGGAAACAGGGTCTCACTAAGTTGCTGAGGGCCTCACTAAATTGCTGAGGCTGGCCGTGAAACTGCCATCCTCCTGTCTCAGCCTCCCAAGGAATGGGATTACAAGCATGTGCCATATGCCCAGCTCATAAATTTATTAATAGATATCTTCCCTTAATTACCTACTGATTTCTCAGAACAGATAAAAAGGGGAAGAAAATAGCTTTATTTGTGATGGTTATGAAAACCATTTTAACCATATTACACACACACATATATATATACATAACATATATATATATCTTATATCACACACATATATATACATAACTTTTATATATATCTTGTATATATATATGTATGTATATATATATGTAACTTTTATATATATACATATATATATATGTATATATATATATATATATATATATATATATATATATATACACATAACTTTTTTTTCTGGTGGTACTGGGAATTGAATCCAGGAGTGTTCTACCTCTGAGCTACACCCCTAGACTTGCCAGGGCCTCACTATGCCCTCCTTAGGTTGCTGATGCTGGCTTCAAACCTGTGATTCTTCTATCTCAGCCTCTCAAGTACTGGGATTACAGGTGTACACCACCATGCCTGACACTTTCTTGTATTTTCTAAAAAAGACTTTAGAAGGTGAAGTGGAAGAAAATACTTAAGTGAAAATCAGAAAATAAAAGTAATTTCTTTGGGAAAGTCATAGGTTTGGAATATTCCTGAGGAAATTATGCAGAAATACACACTTAGAAATCTGGAATACTAGATTAGTCTTACATGGGCAGATCTAGGGCTTTTATTATAATGCTTTTATTCCTCAAATCTTATGCTCTTATCATTGTCTTAAACATGTACACAACACAACAAACTCCTGCAAAGAATGGAATCCTTTTATTCCTTCAGAAATGTTTGTTACAGTTAAGAGTTATATGAATGTAACTGGAAGACTACACAACCATTCAAAGGGATGTTCAGAAACGATTTTTAATTGCACAGAAGATATTGATCTATCATAGGAAGGAAAAATACAGCATGCAAAGTTATATCTGCAGTGAGACTTCAGGGAAAGTACGTTACAGAAAGACTAAATGGCATATACTAAAATGTTGATAAAAATTGCTTCTGAGTGTCAGAACTGTGGGTGACTTATTTTTTCTATGTATATTTCTCTAGTTTTTAAGTTTTTTATAATGTGCATGGATTACTTTTATATAATGAAGCTAAAAGGAAATAAACAAAACGATAAAATCAGACTTTAGGGTGTATTTGTTTATTTTTACTGGGGACTGAATCCAGGAGCATCCTACCTATGAACTGTATTCTCGGCCCTTTTTATTTTTGGTTTTGAAACAGGGTCTTGCTAAGTTCCTGAGTGTTTCACTAAGTTGCTGAGGGTCTAGCTAAGTTGCTGAGGCTCTCTTTGAGCTTCAATCCTCCTGTCTCAGCCTCTCCAGGACTGGGATTATAGGCATGCGCCATCACACCTGGCTTCGGGTACATTTTTAATGAATCACACTATATTAAGTTTTTACCTAACAACACTAAGAGAACACTGATACTATTTCCCCCACATTACAGATGGGGTACTAACTCTTGGGGAATAAAGTAATTGCCAAGGTCACTTGGTTAGTAAACAACAGAATCCAAATTGAGACGGGATCTGTTTCGGTGCCTGTGATTCCAGCCACTGCACTGTGATGCCTTTCTTTGTCACTGGACTCCATGTGCGATGAGAGATGTCATGAATTCTTTGTGAGAAGAGGCAGCTGTGTGATCACTTCTCAGATCATGCAGGAAACTGGCATCGTGTCTTTTGTTATCACAAGGGTTATCACTTTGGGTGATAGGATGATTTTTGCTCAAACCAAACCAAATGGGCAGCCTGTATTCCCAGTGTATGGCAGCTACATCCATTTGCTTGAGTTCAACTTTCAGGGGTGACTTTGGCATGTCCCCAGGACAGGGTTTTCCTCCAGCCCTTGTGCTAACTTCTTTGGATGTATTTGTATCCCAACACATCTCACAGCGTCCCACATAAACAGTAAGCTGAAACCCTTTTAAATCAGACCAGGTTTGCCATTCTTTTTATAAAATATGAAAAGCATCAAACCTAATACCTGCAGAAGCAGGCCTGTTTCTACTTATATCACTTATATGCATGCTTTTTTATTAACTTTGGCTTTCTTCGGAGTAGTCCCTGAAGATCAAGGATTCTGATACAAACATGTTGTCAGTTAAGTTTTTCTGAGATTTTCATTTTGCTTCAGGAAAAAGCTTTTTTTATTTTATTTTATTTTTTAGTGTCTTAGTGACATATAAATAAAGCTCAGAGGGCAACTCTGTAATTGATTCTGTCCCATTAATAATTTTGTAGGAGGCTTTGAACATTATGCTTCTGACAAGCCAGGCCCCAGCTCCCTGGTTGCCACTAATCTGACATTTGTATACTTAGTGACAATGTCAAAGGATAAATCTAAGTGATGACCCAGATAATCCAGAGGGATGGACTATTGAAGATCTGGTTTCCTTGGGCTGGACAATTCAGGGGAAGATGGTATCATTGACTATCATTTATCCTGAAAACTTTAATAGGCTTTAGCGTTACTTTTTTCCTGTGCAGAATTTAGATAGCAAGTGTGGCATTTTTAAAACATGGCCCCTGATACTTTGTGACTTCTCCCATTGGAGAGAGGGATTTAGGTCCCCTCCCTATGAGTCTGGGTGGGTTTGTCACTGCGCCGGCCAATAATATTCAGTCTTCTTTCTTGGTTCTTGCAAAGATGGAATACAGTTATACTGTCATATAGTTATACTCCGAGTGGACTAACTCCGTCATCTGTGTCATTCTGGGTCATTTTCCGTTGACCCAGAAGGGTTGCATTTTCCTGCTCTGTGTGCCTGGTCATTTTTAATTAAATGCTAGCCATTGTCACTGTCACCTTGTTGGGTGGTAGATATAGTTTTATGTCTATATCTTTCAGCTTTGTTCTGAGACATGGTTAAGTGACTTAGAGCCAATTTTGTCCTTCTGAATGTGTCTTTTAAGCTTGTTTGAGGGGACCAGTGTTAATTGTGTGCAGTTTTTATGTAATTTTTCTCTGCTACTGAGGTTCTGACTTCTATTCCTTCTAATCTCTAGACATTCATGCATTGGTTTCTTACTCAGCAGAATGTTGGATGGAGGCCTCTGCAGATCTCCAGAGCACCCCTCTCTGCAGAGCTCTCTTCTGAGATCCTACCATGAAGGCTGGCTGTCCCACTTCCCTATACTTCTTGCTCAGTCTCCTCAACCCAGAGAGACCACCGGACCCTGCCTTGAAGTCCTTCCTTGCCCTGAATCATGATCTAGGTACTTTCTCCAGGGAAATGTCTTCACTAGGACAATTGTAGAGCTCACCTCACTTGTTTTCCGTCCCTCAAGGATCATTGTCCTTTGCTGCCTAATGTCCAATGTCTCAAGAGCTGTTGTTCATGTATTTTCTTTCCCTGAGTTCAGTTGTTTTAGGTAGGAGTATAATTGGAAGCCCTATGTGTCTCAAGGACTCATGAGATAAAACATTCATTGACAGATGGTTGAAATTGGACCAATATTTAGAGATTTAGTCTTGTTCTTTTTTGATTTATTTTTAATTTATTTATATATACTTTTATTGGTGCATTGTAGCGTCACATCATAATGCAGTTCAGAGTGATAGGGACAGACATGCACACAGCACTTGGTGAGCTTCCCCCCAAGTCTCTCCCCACTTCCCTCTTCTCTGCCCAGTACATGATATTGAGATTGGCATTGATACTTTCATGTATGTACATAACATTAATGAACTTACGGGATTTAGTCTTGTTCGCAACTATTTTCTTTCTCTCTGGAACTCTGCCTTCGGGATAATTGAATGGGATCAATTGGTAGGTGTTTTAAATACTTCAATCACCAAAAACTCCCACAAATGTTATTTGAGGACCATTTGCCCACTTTCCAATGCTCAGATTACAGCACTGGGTTATATAAAGTGTGTTGGGCACTTTACAGTTAAACTGCAAATGCTAATCTCTGTTAAGGGTTTGTTACATGTATACAATGTGCCTAGTGCTTTTTCAGTTACACTGCAACCTGACTTTAAAATCTTTAATTGGAGAGTTGGAAGCAGGACTCACACAATTAGAAATCTCTCTTATGTCTTACTTTAAGATCAGTTGCACTTCCTTAGAACTTCTGAGAACTTCTCCTCAGACCTCTCTGACAGGGTTGCTGGGTGACAGGGCCTCACTGAGCTCCAGAGGAAAAACGATGACCCTCCTGGCATCTAGACTGCTCCCAGGCAGCTCCCCAGCAGGAGATTCTGCATCTCTTCCGCATGGCCCACCATCCGTGTGACCCCAGCTCTCCCCATGTGTTTCTTGGTCTCAGGCTGGGGTCCCTAGGAAACATACTCTGCAATGGAGATTAGGGTACAGGATATCTTGGGAACGATTCTCTGGGATGAATTCCCATGGGGGGAGGAAAGGCTAAAGGAACAGGTGCAGAGAGAGGTTGGGGTGCAATGAAGACCTCAGCTGGGCCCATGGCGAGCTCTGGAGCTGGGACAGTCCTTCAGAGTTGTCCCAGGTTGAGGGAAGAGGGCGCTAGTCTTTGTTTGCCCCCATCCACCTGGAATCAAGCTGCCCCAAGAAGGAGGTGAGACTGTGGCGAAGCTGCTGAGCTCAGTGCCCAGGGAGGGGCTCAGTCGGGAGCCATGGGAGCCATCAGCGCCAGCGCTCCAGAGAGGCATGAGCTCTTCAATCAGGGGATCAATTTGGACTCGTCTATTTACTAGCTGTGAGAACTTGGGCAAAATCACTCATTAATTAATTAATTAATTACTTCAGGTAATAATTTTGAAACACCTACCATATGTTTTAAGTTCTGGGGATAAAGGCCCTGCCCTTATGGGAACTAAAATCTTGTTGAGGGAGACAGATAACAAATGAAAAATAAATCATAATTATAGACATTTATTTTATATTATGTATAATTATAGACATTTGTTTTATATTATATATAATATAATAAAATATATTATTTTCTATTACTTATAAGCGATAAGTAATAGAAAATGCTTCTCAAACTCAAGTGTGAAAACAAATCATTTGGGAATCTTGTTCAAGTGCAAATTCTGATCCAGGGGGTCTGGGTGGGGCCAGAGAGTCTGAGTTTCTGTCAAAGTCCCAGGGGATGCTGATGCTGCAGTGCTTGGACCACACTTTGCACAATCAGGTGTCGAAGGACAGTAACTAAGGCTTGAACTAAGGGGGTCAAGTGGTGCGAGAGTAAGGCTACTGGAGACAGAATGGTCTGTGTGAGGAGAGGACGTTTTATTTCAGGCCTGAAGAGTATGGAATCACTTCATCTAAGTCTCAATTTCCTCTATTACAAAATGAGAGCAATAACAACAAAGTCTGACACTTATTCGGCTCTTGGGAAATATTCACTGTTTTAAGATTGTTGCTCCCTGTTCTGGACATCTTGCCTCCTCTCTCACAAATTCTCATCTTTTACTCCTGCTGATTGTTGCCATATTGTCAGTATCTTTTCTATCTTACATTCCCAGGAGTAGGAATCGGGTTGGCTCCACCTTGGATGGGCTTAATTCTTTAGGCCTAGACACCTCATGAGCAGCTGATCAGCATGCTCATTGGCTATTGTTAGCTTCGTTGCCCTTTTTTGGTCAAAATCAGCTCTTACTGAAGAACAGTGGGTCATAGAATATGAACACAGTACTTGAGACTGCCCCTTCCTAAAGGCTGTGGACACTAGGCTAATGTTTAATAGATGTCCCCTTAGATCAGCATTACATTTTTCTAGGCTAGCTGTTTGGGCATTTATTTCTTCTAATGGATTAGGAGTTCCTTGAGGGAAGAAACCTGTTATTCCTGATGCCTGGCAAAGCATTGGGTATATAGTTGGAGCTTAGCAATATTGGGTTGGGTATACAGTCAGAGCTTAGCAATACTATGAAAGGCTAACAGAGAAGGATTTTAATGATGGCGATTTCAATAGATGGAGGAACACATAAATAAGCAAAACTTTGGTGGGTGAAAAGACCAACACTTTAGGGAAGAAGTATATCTATCTATCTATCTATCTATCTATCTATCTATCTATCTATCTATCTATCTATCTATCTATCTATCTTCCTACTCCTCCTCCTCATCATCTATCTATGTGAGGTACTGGGAATTGAAACCAAGGGCATTCTACCTCTGAGCTATACCCCCATCCCTTTTTGAAACAGGGTCCCACTAAGTTGTGGAGAACCTTGCTAAGTTGCTGAGACTGACCACGAACCTGTGATCCTCCTGTCTCAGCCTCCCAAGTACTGGGATTACAAGCGTGCACTACTATGGCCAGCTGAAAACAATGTTTTGGCTTGTTCAGAGTAAACTAAACCTGAGTCACATTTTTCCTTCTGTAGGTATGAATTGACATTTTGTATGGTCTTTTTATGTAAATGCTGGATACCTTACACTTATGTGCACACACACAACAGAGAATGAAGATGAAACATCCCATTAAAACACGTTCCACTTATATATTTGCTTCACAAACTGCAAGGCTGTAGAAGTCCAAAGCCAAGAATAACAAAACATTATTAAGAGGTGTCTTGCACAGGGGGTGGTTTTTTGTGAAGGCTCACAGATCTTATTTTAAGGTCGGAGCCCCCAGGTGTCCTTCCTCCTCCTTCCAACTGACAATTGTGGTTGTGCAAAGACCACGACTAACCTTGGTGAGCTGCCAGCCAGGCTCAAACAAACAGCCACTTGTGGCTGTGGATTTCCTCTTGGCTCTGCCTGGAGGCAGCAGTTGGTTGTTGTGGGAGTTTGTGGGATGGAGGCCAGACTTTGAATGGTGCTAATTCTGACTCCAGTGCTCCCCACCCCTAACTCACCCCATTTTTCATCACTGATCTGAGCTTTTTCCTTGACACAAATGCTATCTAAGGGAATTCTGGAGGAGACAGCTCTTCTGATCTGGACATCACCTAAGTTTTCAATGACGGACCCCTGGTCAATGAGGATGCCACTGCTTCCTGTCTTTGAGAAATATCTGAATCTTCAATGGATGACACAAAGGAGAGTTTGAAGGCCACATTTAACCACTTCGAGATCACTCCACACCTGAAAAGCTTTCTGACTGATCTCCATCCTTCCGCCTGTCACCCTAGAATCCTTGTACAACACAGCCAGAATGATTCTCACATTTTCATGATTTACCAAGATCTCAAGGACTTCTTTTAGCTCTAGAATGAGATTTCTTTTTCCTTTTCTCAAATTTAACTTTTCCTTCCCTGATCTATCTTCAAATTCATTTTCACCCGTGTATCCTATTTTCTATACATAGAGTCTCTAATCTAGCCAGGTTGGTGAACTCACTGTCCCCTATGCCCAGATCTAGCCCACTTAGCTCCGATGCTGCCCCTGCATTCTCATTTCCCCCCTCTGAATCTACTAGCTCTTCAGGCCTAGTGTAAACCCCACCTCTTCCAGCCTCCAAGAGGGATCCTTTCCCCAACTCCGCCAGCATCTCTCTGGACCATTCATCATCTAGTCTCAACCTTGTGTGTGCTATTCATCAACTTTTCACGTATCTAGGCTCTGTTTCCTCAATAAAATTACAAAACTGGGTGTGGTGGCACACGCCTGTGATTCCAGTACTTGGGAGGCTGAGACTGGACAATTATAGTTTTGCAGTCAGCCTCAGCAACTCGGCGAGGCCCTCCACAACTTAGTGAGACTCTGTTTCAAAATAAAAAAACAAAATGGGCTGGGTGTGTAGCTTGGAGGTAGAATGCCCCTCGTTTCTATCCCCAGTAACACACACACACACACACACACACACACATACACACGACTACAAACTCCTAGAGGGCAAGGATATTTTATCTACAGCACAAAGCTCTATAGGTCAATGAATTACTAGCATTTGTTATGAAGAATGCTAGTAATTATATTCTATTACATATGAGGACTGTCGTTATTGTAGAAGGAATGTTGCTAATTACAAACAAATTTTATTGAAAGCCGACCTTCAAGGTCTCACCCTTGAAAAGTTAATAATACCAGCACTATGTCACCTCAAAATTAATATACTAGCAGATCAGTAGACTTTTCTCCCAGGCTCATGTGTTATACACAGGGGGATGTCACGGAGAGACCTCTCCAGGGGGCGACCAGAGACTTAGGTTCTAATCTCATTTCTGCTGGAAACCCTTTGGTGCTTCACAAATGGAACAGTTTCCCTGGGGCTCAGTGTCTTTAAACAGGGAATTTCAGAGGCCATCATAATCTCTGCTCGTATTCATAGAAAGAGGGCACAGACGGCTGGGGAAGGCTGGCACATTTCTGAAAATGTTGCCTAACTTTAAACCTTTGCCTTGTTTTTCTCTCTTTGAGATCTCCCCCGCCCCTTTCTCTCTCTCTCTCTCTCCTTCCCTTTTTCCTCTTTAAGTGTCAGCCAGATAAAGATCTCACTTTCCTTTTATTCCTTCCCTTGTTCTAACCACACTTCAGTGTGTTCTCCTTAGATAAACATCTCTCATGCCATGAGTGCTTTCACAGCACACGAAAGCCTCAGCTTACTTGGCTCCCAGAATCTTGTATTAAAAAAAAAAAAAGGTTTGAACTCTTCGCCCTGGGAATACATTTTTTCTCGTAATTAAACAGTGCATTTCCACTGCAGAGTGCCAAGTCTTTCAAAAATGTGACCTCACTGGTGTCTCATCTCCTGGCAGTTCTTCGGACTTCTGGAGAGGAGGCTGGGAGGGAATGCCCACGGAGCCACCCCATTTAGAGCGCAGTCGAGGCCGGAGCCCCTGTTGATTTGCCCTCAGGGGTCAATGAGTCCTTGGCCAGTAGAGAAGCAAAACATGAGGTTCTTGGTTTCTGGCCCCTTTTCTAACCACAGGCATGGGGACAAGTTCGAGCAGACTCTTAAGAGGCAACTTGATCCTGGCGCAGCCAAGAAGGGTGCTGCCCCTGGGGATTTAGAGAGGTGATGAGTGAGCGTGGTGATGCGATCTGACTGCAGACAGGTGAAGGAAAGGGGATTTATCCTCTTGGAGTCTTTTCTAGAACAAAGAAAAGGGAAAGCTCCAATCAGTTGAGACGAGAGAGAGAGAGAGAGAGAGAGAGAGAGAGAGAGAGAGAGAGAAGAAAAAGAAAAAGGATACGGGCCACCTTGAACACCATTTTTTGGTGTCCAGTCCTAACCACCAAGCTGTATTTATCTGCTTCAGATCTCCCAACTTTGCCTTGAGACCTGGCCAGAGACAGATTATTCACTTAACCAACAGAGCTTATGTTTCCGGGCCTATTCTAAGCCCTGGAAGGACCCAGGCAATAGGTATGTCTGGTGAAACTTAGAAAAGTAAGACATTCTTCTTTCTTAAAGAGGCTCTCTCAAATTATATAAGCTTTAGGATGTATAAAATCTGAATCTCCTCCTGGTCCAGCCCCTCATTGACAGAATACCTACAGCTTTGGTACCCAAGAAGCTACCCCTCTCCCTAGGTGGATCTTGCTGCCTTAAAACGCCAGACTGCGCCTGCTCGGTGTCTGCCACACAATAGGGATTCTTGGCCTTACGGAATGGAAGCTGGCCTTCTTTGAGCACTTATTATGTAACCAATGCTTTCAAAAACACCAGAGTTCAGACTTACCACATCTTAGTTTTACAAAGTGGGGGAACAGGTTCAGGGAAGCCTGGTAACTTGGCAAAAGTCATCTGGCTCAGATGTGGCACAAACGGGAAGCCAGCGTTTTGGAATGAGCAGAGGTAGCGGGAGGGAAAGCAGGATTCTGGGATAATGGGAAAGTTCTTTCTTTTTGCTCAACCTACTTTCCTTTTTATTTCCAGATCTACCTCTCTCTCTCTCTCTCTCTCTCTCTCTCTCTCTCTCTCTCTTATTCCAATTGATTTGTGTTTATTCAGCCTGTTGGCTCTGCAAGTGTTGGGATAGGCACCTAAGAACAAAGAAAGTAGCTCCTTATATTTTTAAAGAGAGAGAGCGAAATAACTACACAAACCACTAGGACATCAGAAAATAGCCAGCTACACAGTGCTATGTGGCAGTTGCTTTGGGGCTGGAGGCAGAGGTGGGAGTTAAAAGGTCACGTGGTATGGACTTATTTCAGCAAGATGAGCATGGAATCTGTGACAGGAGCCTGAAGAGAAGATGGAAGAAGAACATATAAACCATGTTGTCCTTAGACCTGGGCTAGAGGTGGAAGGCAGCAGGCTGCTGGGATCAGGCCAGGTGCTTCATCAGAGCAGCACAAGTAGGGAGGCCTGTTAAAACTCAGATTCTGACTCAGGCCGGCCGTGGGGCCTGTGAGTCTGCATTTCTAACAATCTTCCACATGACACGCCACTGTCCAGTGGGCCATGAGTTGAGTAGTGCTACTACCATTTAGGCTGTGTTCCTCCCTACAGGGCAAGGGTCTGCAGGGCCCAGAGGGTGGTACCCATCACCCACCTTTTAGACTATCCTTTGGGATAAGCTGAGGTCTTGGATATTTTGGCTCATATACCCCTGAATATTACACATCCATCTCCAGGACCTAGTGGCCTTCTCCTTGGGTTTCTTTTCTCAAGTATGGACTGCCTCACTGATGTGTGCACCTTTAATCCTGAGCATCCTGAGCGGTGGCCACGGGATGGCTATTTGCTTGGGATGTGAACAGAATGGAGACATGCAGTCTTAGGTGTACTCACCTGTGCATGCCACCCTCCTCCCAGGATAAGAATAAGTAAGGGCAAATCATAGATCAGAATCCAGAGGCCACACTTCCCCCATCTCTGTGTTCTAACATTGAGCTCTGGGGATCTGGAGAGCTCTAAATTCAAGGGTGGCTTGCTGGGTGTGGTGACACATGCCTGCAATCTAGTACTTGGAAGGCTAAGATAGGAAGATCACAAGTTTGAGGTCAGCCTCAGTAACTTAGCAAGACTTCGTTTCAAAATTTAAAAAATAAAAAGAAATGGGGGTATGTATAGCTCAGAGGTAGAATGCCCTTGAGTTTAATCCCTAGTATCAAAAGAAATAAAATAAAATAAGGTAGGGAGTGACTTTCCAGGTTATTATGCAGATATATTTGCCAAGGCAAGAAAATAAAGCATATTTGATTGAATGGTTTGTTTACTTATAACTTTTAAATAATTGGGCATTTGATATGTGGACTTCCATTTATACTCTAGTTTCAGACACTTCAAATGTCAGAGGTGGGCCTGCAGTTCCGAACAATCCATATTTCCTTCTAATTTGTATACAAAATAGTCATAGGCATCTTTGTGGCTTTCTACCTTGTCGTAAACATGAAAATCACTTTCTGGAATGGGTGACTCCCACTGCTGCTAGTGGTGGATAGGGCGAGCCGAGTGTGTCTTTGTTTTTCCTCTCCTCTTTCTCTTTGGCTCCTGCTTTCCTTCCCCGGTACTCTCTCTTCTCTCCCACTTCCCGAGCCTGTGACTCTAAGCTGCTGATACCATCTAACAGTGGCTCAAGGCTCCTGTGCTGTGGCTTGATCCGGTGAGCTCGAGCAAGTTGGGTACATTTCAAATCCTATCACAATCGGGGCTCTAAACCGTGCACTGAAGCTTGTCTAGAAGGAAGGGTTCAAACCTAAAAAGAATTTTGTCAATACTAAAGGCACATAGAGCTGACCATGGTGGCACATGTCTGTAATCCCAGTAGTTGGAAGGCTGAGACAGGAGGATCACAGGTTTGCGGCCAGCCTCAGTAACTTAGTGAGATCCTCAGCAACTTAGAGCGACCCTGTTTCAAAAATAAAGAATAAAAAAGGGCTGGGGTTGTAGCTCTGAGGTAGAAGGCCTCTAGTTTCAACCCCCAACACTAAGACACAAAACAAACCAAAAAATAAATAATAATAAAATAAAGGCACATAGGGGTGGGTGATATGGGGCCAGGTGACCAGCAAAAACAGAAAATGTTTTGATCAATGATTCTAAATTGATTGGTGGGAGCCAATCAGCAATTCTCTTTGTGATGGGCACAATATCTTCTAGAAGATTGTTCATCATCCAGATTCCTTGGGCCTCACCATGGAGATTCAGACTTAGCTGGTTTGGAAAGTGGACCAAGAAATGATGGGCTTAACTATCACGTCAGCTCCTGCTGAAGGTGGTCATGCCACCCAGTGGAGAGCGCATTCTCATGTGCAGAAGAGGTTGCTCATAACCAAAGATTAGATTTTTTTTTTTTTTTTTTTTTTGGTGAAGGATTAGCTTAAAAGATTTATTTAGCGAAGATGCAGATAGTTTGAAGAGAGGAGGCCAGGTTAGAAAGGTGGGAATACCCTCCTGAGACTCATGGAACTGTCTGTTCTAAGAGTGGAAATGGCGTGGTGGCTTGCATATGGTGAGTTTTTATGTCTGGTCTGAAAACCTTCCCCTTCATGTATTATTTATGTGGGATGGTTACTGCTATTTTGTGCCACAGCTCAGTGCTTCTGCGCTGTTTCTGCCATGTTGGAAAGTTTCCCATTGGTACCTAAGGGAAACTGAGGGGCTTCACGCTGTGCACATTTCAAAGTTAGGAAAACCCTTAGGCTGGTTACACTTGGTTCCTTTTAGATTTAAGAAAGTAGTATCTAGCCATGAAAGAGGCGGTTTGTGGGTGGAATTCTCCATCACCTGGGGTGGAGTGAGTTTTCATCACTCCTAAAAGAGGGCCCCTATCTCCACCCCTAAAAAAATAGATCTTTAGATGAACATGGTGGTGCATGTCTGTCATTCCGGTCCTTGGGAGGCTGAAACAGGAGGATGGTAGGTTCACGATCCTCAATAACATAGTGAGACTCTCACCAACTTAGTGAGAACTTGTTTCAAAATAATAATAATAATAATAATAATAATAATAATAACAACAACAACAACAACAACTAGGGCCAGGGCTGTAGCTCAGAGGTAGAATGCCCCTGGGTTCAATTCCCAGTGCATAAAAAAGAATTTAAGGGGAACAAAGGGATTTTTTTTTGGAGGATGAGAGCCTGGTAATTAAGAGCATAGAAGCTGCAGGCAGGCTTCTCGAATTCACACCCTAGCCCCGCTGTTTCCTGGTGGTCTCACCTTGGGCTAGTTACCCAACTCCTCTCAACTGCATTTTATCCTCTGTCGGATGGGGATGATACTTAGAACAGCATCTGATTCTATTTACCATGGTCCTTCCCTGTTGTCATTATTCCTTCAATAAGAGAGAATTTGGTGACAGTGGAGTTTCTTCAGAAATACTGACTTAAGTGGATTGCTGAAGAAAACAGTGCCGAAGGAGTGAGCAAACGTAAAACACAGGAAACTGTTGAAAAATGAAAGTAATTAGAGCAGTCTACTTTCCTCAGCTGATTGTGGGCAAATACGGGCCAAATCCCGCTTGCCCACCAAAAGTGTCCTTACCAGATCAGGGTTACCTGCACTAATGACCCAAATACAACGTGTCCTTTCTGCTGCCACGCAGTGAGGTCTCATGGAGGCTATAGAGGGAATCTTCCAGAAAACACCACATTCAACATCACCACACCTGCTTCATGCACCCTGAGCTCCAAATGGAGAAAAAAAGCAAAAAAAATTGATTTAAATTATGCAGGTGGAGGGTAATTAAATATTGATATAATAATTATTAAATTATGCAGGTGTAGGGTAGGTTTATGTGAAACTTCTGGAATCACCGCAGGAGTGGTGTAGACAATGAAAATCCCTGCATGGGGCTCTGAGCTGGAAGACAGTGCTGTGAAGTTATGGGTGAACTGGGCAGCCGATTCACTTTGCGTTCATCTGTAGGTACATATCTCTCTGGATGAGGTCTTCCGAACCAAGGGCAAGCCTTTCCCCACATGGCCTGAATGCATGGAGAAGAGAGCCACTCCTACCAGGCGGTCTTAATAACGGAGAGAAAAGAATAGAAATGGAAAATGTGGAGTGTCTCCCAAGCAATCATGTTTTCATTGAAAAGTACAGCCTTAAAAGCAACAACGGCAGCAATCTCACTTTCACTTGTCAAGTAGCAGTGGTTCCAGAGGCAGAATAAATGGCTCTGAGATGAACAAGTGGTTGGGGGGGGGGGGAATGAGGAAGGGTCTGAGGGGCCTCAGGGGGCGGGGGGGGGGGAGGGAACCGTCTCAGGTCTGGACCAGAAATGCATTTGTAGACAGGCAGGGCTAGGCAGACGCACTATAGCTAGTTTGTTGGAGGAAAATTCTAGTTCCAAGGCAGTGAATTTTTATGTTTGGCCATTTTGTCACTTGTGTCACTAAAAAAGACAGTCCAGATGGTGGTCTCTCGTATGTTTTTCACAGTGTGGCGTCTGCAGAGGGGTTTACCCTCGTTGGCCATTAACAATCAGTCTGAACAGTTTAAATGAGAGCCCAACGTTTGAAAGGCAAGGAAGCCAAATGTGAAATGCCCTTTCATTTCAAATCTCCGAGGAACTTCAATGCTCAGTTTTAAAAGCCGCAGTTGATCGTCATAGGCAGCTGATAAGATGACAACTTCAAGTACCTGCTTGAATAAGCCAGTTTTTCCTCTTTCTTTATAAAGTGAAATGCACTACGATTAAACCAAAGAGTTCTGATGTGTTGACCTTCAACCTTGGCTTTGTGAGTTTTGACTTTGGGAGTGAGTCCAGAGCTTCTCAAAATGTAGCGAACTTCAGAATCACCGTGCCCAATCGCAGACTGCTGGGTCCCACTCCTAGGACTTCTAAAGCAGTGGAAATTTGCATTTCTATCAGGTTCAAAAGAGATGTTGCAAACTGCTGTTGGTGTGGGAATCACTCAGTTTGAAGATCATTGTTCCCAAATATCTTTTGGTTCAATTGAGCTCTTAATATTTTTTAAGTCAAAAATTCTTTTGAGAACCCTTGACCTGTTCCTCAGAAAAAAACACACAGGCAAACATAGATGCTTGTGATCTCAGGGGACTTATCCCTGGGGGATTCCAAGCATCTGTAACAGAAGGCCCGATTGCGTCCACAGCAGGGGTCAGCACGCTTGCTCTGTAGATGTCTGGCTCCGTGGACTACCAGATCTCTGCTGCAAATACTTAACTCTGCCACAGGAATGGGGAAATGAGACACAGACAATACAGCAACAAACAGGCATGATTTTATTCCAGAAAACTTTATTTATAGAAGCAGGTGCTTGCTAGGATTAGCCATAGTTTGCTAACCTCTGGGCTGGAGTGGGGATTTTAGGATCAGATGTGTCCAGGATATTAGCAGCCTTGGGGTTGCCCCTTGGCCTATTTCAGCTTTGTTTTTTCCTCATCTATAAAGGAGAGTATAATGGTTCTTGTTGTAAAATGTTGTGATGATAATTAACTGAGATCATCCACCCAAAGTTCCTAGCTTGCTCTTAAATGATATTATCTTGATATTAAATATTATTAATAGTAAATAGTAAATGCTAGTGTGGAAGCCCTTTATGAGCCACACAGGATGTGACTCACATAATATTAGTGATTGTTATTATTGTTTAGAAGAGAAGATACTCGGGGATTACTCAAGTACCCAGGAAGAGCTGCAATGTAGCATTTTATTTTGGAATTGTGAAGTAAGAGGGACGGATGCCTTGTGAGGCCTCGCAGGTCCTAGCCGCTGTCTTTCTTTCCACACTCATCCCATCTACTATGCATGGACACCTGGGCTCCTCCTAGATCTTCAGATAAACTCCCCTTTCCTAGAATGCTCTTCCTTCCTCTCTCTCCATCTTCCAGGCCTCTGTTGAAGTGTCATTTTTAAGAGAGTGAGTCATAAGGACCCTGTTCTTTTCTCTTGTGTCATTTGTTAGCTGTTGTACTTATTATTTACTTCCTTGATTTTCAAATGTCTTCCCCTTTAGAACTACAGGCTCCATGAGGTCTGGACCATGTCTGTTTCGGTGATCATTGTGTATCTGGAGTTAGCACCGAGCTGGCACTTAGCAGATGTTTAATAAATATTTAATGAATGAACAAAACAATTTTACCCAAAGCCATGTTTGGCTCAAAACAAAATAGTGATACTCTGCCTTTGGTGCCCTTTATCTCCGCCCCTGTCTTTGGGTGGGGGTGAGGAGGGTGAGCAAGTAGAGGTGGGTGCCCTCTTTCTGATGAGGTTCTGTGCTTTCTACTGCTGTCCACCATGTTTCACGGTCAAGTTCCTCACCACAAACTTAGGTCTTCAGTGGCCTCTCGCATTGCTATATTATAAAGCCAAATGTCAGAGCAGGTCCACTCGATGACAAGCATGGACTTAGTGCACATCTTCTTCTCTAGGAACACTTGCTTTTCACGGAACTCTCTGGGCATACAAAGCCTGAACTTCAGCCTCCAGCTCTAATGGCAGACTCCTGGGCTGAAGTAACTGGATGGGTGGGACACATACCTGAAGAGGAGTCAAGCGTGTAATCTATCTCTCCCTTTTTTTTTCCCTTCCTTCCTTCCTTCCTTCCTTCCTTCCTTCCTTCCTTCCTTCCTTCCTCCCTCCCTCCCTTCTTTCCTTCCTTCCTTCCTTTCAACTTGAAACAGGATCTTGCTAAGTTGATGAAAGACTCACTACTTGCTGAGGCTGTCTTCAAACCTGCGACCCTCCTGTCTCAGCCTCCTGAGTACTGGAATTGCAGGCATATGCCACCTCTCCAGGCTGTAATCTCTCAAACCACAGCCCAGTGCTGGCTGTCTGCTCTGAAGTAGCACTAGGGCACAAGTTTGGATATGAGACGTATTTGTTGTCCCTACTGGAAAACCCTATTTCATTTCCCAAACATACTGATACAAAATGTATTTTGTAAGGGACACCAATTCAGTGGCTTCTTCTTTTTTTAAACTAATAATTTAAATTCTTAATTTTTATGGTGGGAAAGAGAGAATACTAATAGCTAACAATGGTCGCTTAGCTATTGGTGACCTTATCATCTTCTCAACTGACGGTGATTGAGTAGGACCCCTATCCTTTAAGAAGAGAAATGATCTTAAAAATTCATCACTGACAGAGTGGAGGGGTTTTGCCAAAGATCTTGGCTTGCCACCTGCATCTCCTAGACCCACCCATTGATGGGTGGTGCTGTGTATTCTGATGGGTGCCATCTGAAGCTCCACGCGGGCATCCACACATTTCAGTGCCTGGAGGATTCTTCAAAGCAGGGGAGGCTCATTCAGCCAGCGCCTAGAGGCAGAGGAAGGGGAAGCAAGTCAACACCCAGGGGCAACCCTCAGTGGCAGGGCGAGTGAGCTGGTGTGCACAGGCTCCAGCCTTCTGTGCTTTGAGCAGATGGTTCTGGAGGCATGCTGTGTTGCTGAGTTTCTCAGAGATCCCAGTGGACTTGAGCCCGCATTGCCGGCAGCAGTAACCTCAATAACCCCTGGATGGACTTTTCCTTGAGTCCTGTTTTTGGTGTGTGTGTGTGTGTGTGTGTGTGTGTGTGTGTGTGTGTGTGAGAGAGAGAGAGAGAGAGAGAGAGAGAGAGAGAGAGAGAGAGAGAGAGAGAGAGAGAAAGAGAGAGAGAGAGAGAGAGAGGTATGGTGGGACATTTCCCACATAAACTTTTTGGACTCAGGTCTTTTTTTAGCTTCAGCTTTTGGAAGAACCTAAACTAAGATAAGGGGTACGTGTGGTAGCAATATAAATCTTTTTGTGTGTGTGTGTAGTACTGGGTACTGGGTATTGAACCCAGGGGCATTCTACCACCAAGCCATACCACTCCAAATCCTTTTTAAAGTTTTGTTTTGTTTTGAAACAGGGTCTTATTAGGTTGCTGAGAGTCTTGCTACTTGCGGAGGCTATCTTTGAACCTGCAATTCTTCTGTCTCGGCCTCCTAAGTACTGAGATTATAGGCATGCACTAGGATTCCTGGCTGTGCTGCAATGATCTTAAAGATCTTACATAAAGAATGGAGACTTGCTGGCAGAGCATGGTGGTGCACAGTTGTAACCCCAGTACTTGGGAGGCTGAGACAGGAGAATTGCAGGTTCAAACCCAGCCTCAGCAATTCAGTGAGGCTGTCAGCAATTTAGTGAGGCTGTCAGCAACTTAGTGAGACCCTGTTTTCAAAGAATAAAATAAAAAGGGCTGGGAATGTAGCCTGGAGGTAGAATGCCCCTGAGCTAAATCCCCAGTAACACACACACACACACACACACAAAATGGAGACTTGTTATTTTTCCCATTGAAGACAAAGGCAAAGGAAATGACTTTAAGCTGAAACATGTGGAACTGAGAAGACACAGGCATTTATTTCCTGGAAAGAAGGCTCTGGACCAGCACCACCCAATATGGTAACCGCCAGCCACATGTGCACATGTGGCTGTTGAACACCTGAATGTAGCTAGAGTGATGGAGGAACTGAATTTTTAATGTAATTTAATTAGCTGAATTAGCGACATGTGGTTAGTGGCCACTGTGATACATAGCACAGCTCTGGATATTAGGAAAGAAAACTTTAGAAAGCCTAAAAAATGAAATTTGCAGCTGACACTACTGGTTCCTTACCAAACACCTATTCTTTCTAGCACAACCCTGATTTTATTTGGTGTATTAGGTCCAGTTAAGAAACACAAGCAAAACCTGATTTCTTAAACTTCCTTGCTGTGGTGGGTGGTCCTGGAGGATTCTCTTTCCATTTAAAAGGTAATGCCTAGGGCAGAGAAGGCATCTTCTTCTTTTCTCTTCTCTTTTCTTCCTGCTTGACTGTCTATTACGTGTGGAGGCACAGTGGACGTCTTGCCATCAGTAAGAAGAATGTTACACGTTAAGAATGGTGGAAGAAGAATTAGATGGAATTGAGTCCTAATGTCTTCTTTATTTTGCTGTTCCAGCCTTTGGCCCCTCTTCTTCCAAACTTTGAATAAGTGAGACAAATAAATCTCTAATCATTGCTACTTGCAGCCGAATGTGCCATGACTGGCATAGATGATTGTAGACAAGTTCTGGTTGAAGGTAGGTTAACAGTGCTACGTTCAGCTTTCATATTGGATTGGGAGGTGGTGGAACTGATTAGAAAACTCTGCAGAGGCATTGCTTGGGAGACTTGGAAAATGAATGTAGGCTACAGCTATAAACAAGAAAATGTGTCATCTCTAGTCATTTACTCTCAAAATACCAACTATTGGGTGATTGTTGAAGCACCTGGGAATAATAGGAGGGCTTTCCCCTAAGAATTTATTAGATGTCTCTAGATGGCTGAGGACACTCGGAGAGAGTGACAGATCGATCTGCGCTGACGCGGCTGGGGGGCCTTTCCAGGGGCCAACACACTGGATACTCCTCTCATGGAGTGGACCCGGGTTAAGAGATTACCAATGCAGGTCTTGGCACTGAACAGATAATCCCACACCCACTTCACTTCCAATAGTGCTAGACAATTTTGCTGAAAGTTTGCATAGCTCTCGTGTAATCCATTTTCAAAGGTTTGGTGAATATTTGGGGGACCAAGTCTATTTCCTCCTACACACAGATCACAAACTAACCACTGTGCACATGCTTGTGACATGGGGCGGGGTGTGGAGGGGTATTTCCCTCTCTTAGGCTTTCCTTGAATAAAGAGATTTTTGAACTGAGCTCTTTAAAATATCAATGCTATGTATCACTCCCCAGATACAGATATAAATCTTTCTAATGGTACACTTTACAAGCAGCACTCTGGAGTCTTTTCTGATTGGTAATCACAGTGTTTCCTTATTAATACTGTAAAAAATGTAAAAGGCATAAACATTTTGCAATCTATCTGTTCTTTCCGTGTGGGCATACATCAGGGGCTGCTTTAAGCATTCTTAATGGTTCACCCATCACATTTTTTATGAGTTTATATGGGAAGAAAATTGTACCAGAAAACTGAATTCAATGACTGCCATTCTATGAATAAATTCTGTTATCTTTGATACTCTGGGTATAATAAAAACATACAAAAGTTAAATTTCAGCATCCTTGCAGAGTTATGTCAACTGTTTTTAATGTCAATAAGACAGTGCTGTTTCAACCAATGTCTTTTTCCCTCCAAAAAATACTGCTTGATTTTCAGGTTATGTTTTCATTAAAACAACTTGTTTTTAACAGCAAGATGCTGTGTATGTTTGCTAATTTATGTATACTACAAAGTCTGATCAAAATGAAGTTATAATTTTAAAACACGAAGCTCAGTAAAAATTTATTTATACTTTGTAAGAAAGATTAAAATAAAAGTCAGATGTCCATAAAATGTGTTTTATATAAGTTAGCACTGAAAATATCTTGGTAGAATAACTTTGATCAAGCAGATTCTTATATATTTTTGGTTTTACACATATTTCCCTGTGATTAGAGGGCATATTTTATTTTGTATGGTATAGGTACTTTCTATAAGTTTTTTTTTTTGTCTTTATGATCATGTATAAGGTTTATTTTTTTTCCCTCTAGAAATGTAAGGATCCAAGTACTTTGAAACAAAGAGCAGATTCTCCTGAACTATCCAATTTCCATGTTTGCAAATTGATTCACTGTGCTTTCTTTACACGATAACAAATTACAAGCAGTGTCTTTACATATGGGTAGTCTATGTAGAGAGCTTCTCCAAAGTATTGACCTGAAGGCTGTCAGCCATCTATCTAAGGGTCAGTTATTTTCCTTGTGAGATGATTTTTACCTCCCAAACAATCCAACTATCTAAGCATTTACTTTGTTATTAATGACATAGTTGCCAACACAAGAAAACAAATGAAAATCCCAAAGATACTCGGGACTTTCAAACCTTTGAAACCCCGCTGCTGCCTGGCCTTTCCCCCTCTCTGAGCATACCCCATTGGGCCAGATATATAAGCTACAAACAAGAAAAGAAGATTCCAGGTGTTTGCTAGTGACATAGACCCATCCCTTATATTTTTGCACTCCTTCAGATTTTGAAATCTCAAAATTGCTATACTTTTCTTTTGATGCTGGGAATGGAACTCAGGGGCATTCTACCTCCAAGCTACATCCCCAGCCCTGTTTTTTAAAAAATTTCAAAACAGGATCCCTTGCTAAGTTACCAGGAGTACTGCTAAGTTGCTGAGGCTGGCCTCGAACCTGTGTTCCTCCTGTCTCAATCTCCCAAGTACTGGGATTACAGGGGTGCACTACCATGCCTGGTTAGCTACTCTCCTTAAGCTTTCCCTCAACAGAGGGGTTTTCCTCATCCCATGGACTCCACAGTCCTTGGGCCCCTCTGCAAGTAGAAAAAGGAGGAAATGGATTTGGATGAAGGTACATTTTGAAGTAAATAAAACAAAATCTATTTCTATGTCTAGTAGAGTCTAAATTTTTTTTTCTTTTCTGGAAATAAGCAAGTAATTGAAATAAAAATGTCTCTTTGACATGGATCAAATGATCTCAATCTTCTTTTTGCATACAGAGACAACTTCCACTATGCCCACAAGCAGAGATTTCCCAGAAAAGTGAAACTCATGGAAAGGAGAACTGCAGGAACAGGCCCAGGAAGCAGCCTTCGGAGTCCCCAGTAACCTACCCTAACTTTTTTTTTTTTTTTGCAGTACTGGGGATTGAACTCAGGGGCATTCTACCTCCAAGCTATACCCCCAGCCCTACTTTTATTCTTTATTTTGAAACAGGGTCTCACTAAGTCGCGGAGTTCCTCACTAGGTAGCTGAGGCTGGCCACGAACCGGGATCCTCCGGTCTCAGCCTCCCGAATGCTGGGATTACAAGCGTGTGCCACCACGCCCGGCTCTACCCTAACTTCTTTAAGGGTGTTGACCAGTTTATTTTCATGATTAGCTTAAAACATCTTTTCCGGAGCTACCAGGCTAGTTGACTCCATCTGTGAAAATGAGTGTTTTGTTTTCTTTCAAAAGTGTACATGAAGATGCTTATTTATGAAGAAGATTCCAGGGCTGGCATCCTTGGAGGTTAATCCTGATTAATAGGTGCTCGGCTGTATAATTTTGGCTCCTACCTGAGGTTGAGGTTCTGGCCTCCGGCCACCCTGCAATCATCACCAACTATCAGGGCACACCTCGTGGGCACCCCTGGGCAGCTCAGTTGGATGGCATAAGCCACACCTCAGCACCAGGAAGCACCCACGGAAGGTGAGCAGCTCATCTTCCAGGCTCTCTCTTTCCCACTCTCATTTCTCCCGTGCTCACCGGCACCATGAAGTGTGGCGCTGTCAGTTTTGAGTGACATTTGCTGATGTTTTCTCTTGCTCTGGGGTGACTGTCAGCATTAAGAAGGAGGAGGAAGCTGGGCATGGTGGTGTACGCTTGAAATCCCATACTTGGGAGACTGAGACAGGAGGATTGCAGCTTCTTAGTCAGCTTCAGCTACTTAGTGAGGACCTCCACAACTTAGTGAGACCCTGTTTCAAAATAAAGAATAAGAAATAGGGCTGGGGGTGTAGCTTGGAGGTAGAATGCCCCTAGGTTCAATCCCCAGTTCTAAAAAAAAAAAAAAAAAAAAAGAAGGAGGAGGAGGACGAAGCAATCCTGCCCTAGCACCCTGGAGGAGTTGAGCCAACATCTGAGTGCTCGAACTTAGGCACATGGTGCACACACTGGGACTGGACTGTGGAAAGCTTGTCTCTTCAGAGTTATGTCTTTATTATGTTAATCCAGTAAGGAGGAATAACTCCATGCCATGTCTCTACCAGCTTTTGGGAAATGTCTTTACTGTGCACTCACTTGAGCTGCAAGAACCAGTGAGAGTTTGATGCCAAAGTATCAGAACAGTGAGGATTCTTCAAGATAGCAGGCCTATTAGTTATTTCACTTGAAATTCCTGGTGACAGATTTGCACAAACGACAGCTTCTTGTGTAGACTCAAGTAAACCAATGACCTGGGCAGTTGAAAAGCCAGAGTTTCCTTGGGCTGCTGGCTCCCAAGGTCGCTCTTCTTTCTCTGATTCCCCAAATCGCCAGAGAGGAGGATGACTGTAGGTTGCATTGTTAACAAATTGGGAAAAATTAAGGATTTGCCAAGCACTTTCTGTGTGTGGAAAGTAGCACTTACTTCTTGAGAAGATAAAGAAACTTTAGGAATAGGACAAAATCCATCGTCTAGTTAGGTAATGTCAAGACCACCTCAGACAGCAGAGGCTCCACATCCAACACACAATTGTGATTTGAATGAAATGGGCAGAATTCCAAATAATTCACCTATACCAACACCAAAGCCACCTCCAATTCCAGTTCCAGGCACAACCACAACCCCAACTCCAGCTGTGATCCCAGCTTCCCTCAAAACAACAGATCTCTTGTACTGAGTACGTCGGACATGCTTAGCATGATGATACATTCTTTATATATGCAGTGCTATTTGGGTTGTATTCTGCTTCTACCGCTTGGTCTTTTCTGCGAAGTCACGCACAGGCTCCAGGCAGTGTCTTGTTCAGGTTTGGGTGTAGAAGGATGACCACTCAAACTCCTGAACTGCTACCTCAGATTTGCAAGCACGTGTCCCCAAAGCCAGCCAGAGAGCTTTGGTCCAAGCTTCTGCATATTTTGGAAACTCAACAATGCTGGGTTTAGAAAGGAATCTGAAGTAACATCCCATGATATCTAAGTGCCCCATTTCCCCAAGGCCTCCTATCACCTTATACTTAAAGAGCAGAAAAATTCTCTCATATACTTCAAGTATGCCTCTCATGAGTCTGCCACTTATTCTCCAGGTGGGCTTTAAGATCTCTCTCTCTTTCTCTGTACTGGTGATTGAACCCAGGGCAATTCTACTTCCAAGTGTATACCCTCAGCCCTATCGTATTTTTTGTTTTGTTTTGTTTTGAAACAGGGTCTCACTAGGTTGCTGAGAGTCTCACTACATTGCTGACACTGTCCACAAACCTGCTATCCTTCTGTCTCAGCCTCCCAAGTACTGGGATTACAGGTGTGCGATACCATGCCTGGCTTATGATCCAGTCTCTTTAAGGTCTCTCTGACTGGATGGCTCTGTCGTGGCTGAGAAAGGAGCTGACTTGCACTCCCACTGATTCCGGGTTCCTCTCTGCAGAGCTACCCAGAGCTCTTGGTGGTCCCTGTCTCAGGTGTCAGCAAGGTTCAGGGTAGTAATTCTCCAAAAATCTTCAAGTCAAGACTACTACTATGTTCCTTCAACCTGGCTTTCCCCAAACAACATGATTTTTTAGAAAAGGAAGTTGTGAAGTGTGCTCAGAATTCTTCTTTAATTGAGAAGGGGAAAGTTACATATATTTGTGCCAAAATAGATCTTATAGTACTTTTGAAGCTCTCCTTTTGGGTTATTCTTGTTATTACTACTAAAACATGAGCAGAGACCCCAAGCACTCATTTGAGTGGCAGAGAAGAAGAAACACCCCTAAGTTAGCAGCACGTCTGGGGATGGGGTCTGCTGGGAAAGGCCTCCTGCTCACCCTTGCTCTCCCGGGAACCCTGCCTGCTGACCCTGTATAAAGGTAGAGTGAATATTTCAGGGTAAATTTCTCTGGCAAAAGCCCAGGATGCAGCCGGATGAGCCAGAGTCCTGCAGCCAGGTGCGTCCGGCCTGAGTCACCACCCTGAGCCAGGTGAGGCCGGGAGATGCCACCTGGCTGAGGTTGGCACGACTTCTGAGAGGGCTGCCTAATCCCGAATAATAATAATGACAACAATAGGAGCACTAATGGAGGGCTTCGTGTGTGCAGAGTGCGGCTCAATCTCAAAAGGTCCAGGAACTCTACAAAAAGTCCTGATAAGTATGATTATCTCTTGGGAAGGCGACAGGTATACCTTGTGGGCAAATGCTGTGTGGTGAGGCAAAGCACCTGAGAGGTGAGAACAGCAGGTAATCATAATGGTAGGAAATGCTAACGCTGTAGCCAGGAAGCAGGCAGGGTAAGCAAAAGCCATGTTTGGAGGCTCAGGGTTAGTGAAAGGAGAACTTCCCTTCCCTATTTCCCTTTGGGTAGGCGCTATCAGCAGCAAACAGAACACAGGCTTGTGTTTTAAGGTAGAGCTGAGCACTGTCTGGGGGGGGGGGTGTTCTCTGTGTGTGTGTGTGTGTGTGTGTGTGTGTGTGTGTTAAGAAAATCTGATCAGCAGAGGGTACCTTCAAGAGCCTCTGGGCTGGCAGATAAATGTTAATGAATAAACATGGTCAAGTGTAAGGCAAGCATAGTTCAAGTAAAATTATATAAAGATAGCACATGGCAATCTATGTTTACTTTCAGTATTGGGACATGTTGAGGAGGGGTGAGGACTCTGGAAAACTAGAGGGAGAACCATGTTCTACTCATATGCACCCACTGCTGGCCCAAGATGCCAGAGCTTTCAGTTTGGGGAACAGGAAATCCAAATTCGGCGGAAAACATTTTCAAATGTTATTGGTCTATGGCTTGTCTGGTTGGGATGTCTCTCCCAAGGCAATCCTTCAGTTATCCCAAATTTTAAAGATGTTTCTTCTCATTATAAACATGGCATGGGAGGAGACAGAGCCAGCCCTGCTAAAATGACCTCCACATAAAAATGAATACAAATCTCTGGCTGTTTTCGAATGCAAACAGCTTTCATGTGAGAAAGAAAAAAAAATAGTCAGAAACATAATTTTATGCATAGATTGCATTCCTAAAGGCTAATAAGGCTCCCGACACAATGTAAGTGGGCAGTGAATTTGTGCAAAGAAGAAAAGAGGAAGGAGTGGAAGGAGGAAGAAAAGATGAGTCTTATAACTACAGAGGGAAAGGGGGCAGCAGGGAAGAGAAGTGAGAAGAAACAAAATTTCGTCCTCATCCCTATTTACCTCCCATGGTCCTGCTGGGTCTCACCCTTCCCAGCCTCTCTTCCACCGGGCTCCTTTTTGCTGTTCTCATCTAACCACACTCAGCCCCACCTAACCCAGGCTCTATGCAGTGTCTAGATACACATGAGCCTGGAATATCCCCTCTCCTTCCTCCTACCAAGCTTCCTCTATGATCTTGGCAGAGGGGATGCACAAATACCATAGCTGATGTTGGCTCAGTCAGCATCCTCACTGCTGTAATCTCAAACAGCTGACCACACAATTTGGAGTAAGGAAGATTTATTTGCTCACAGATTTTGGAGATTTCTGGGTTCAGCCCATGTGAGGCCAGGGTCTGTGGAACTCAGGGCATGGAGGCAGGCCTCTAGTCTCCTCTCCTATGCTGATCTTTCCCAAACATCAGGCCTCCTTTCTGATTTTTGCCATATTTGTATAAGCCTGAAATTTGACTTTAAACTGCTTCATTTTTTCATGTGAAGAAAAAAAATTGAATTTTTTTTTCTAAAAAGAAATCCATATGACTACAATAAATAGAAAATATCACTTGCCACAAATAGGAAATAACAGTAAAATTAAATAAGTCTCCCAAATCAATGTATTAAAAATCTAGTTGCACTGGGCATGGTGAATGCCTGTAATCTCAGTACTTAGGAGACTGAGACAGGAGGAATGCAGGTTCAAGATCAGCCTCAGCAATTTAGCAAGACTTTCAGCAACCTAGTGAGACTCTGTTTCAAAATAAAAAAATAGAATAGGGCTGGGGGAGCCGGGTGTGGTGGCGCACGCTTGTAATACCAGCATTCGGGAGGCTGAGACCAGAGGATCCAGGTTCGAGGCCAGCCTCAGCTACCTCGTGAGGCACTCTGCAACTTAGTGAGACTCAGTTTCAAAATAAAGAATAAAAAATAGGCCTGGGGGTGTAGCTTGGAGGTAGAATGTTCCTGAGTTCAATCGCCAGTACCGGAAAAAAAAAAAAAAAAAAGAATAGGGCTGGGGGTGTAGCTCAGAGATAGAGTGCCTCTGAGTTTAATCCCTAGTTAGAAAAAAAATCTAGTTGCATACAGTAGTCTGGCTAAGGTTCTGAGTCTGAGGTCATTCAGAATGGAAGAGTGCAACATTATGAGATGTTAAAGACATGGTAGCACTAGCTTGATGCTCAGCTTTGCATCATCATAAGGCTCTGGAACTAATGGAGCATTATGGGAATAATTTTATCACTATGAGACTTAGTCTTATTTAATGGTATCCATCTACCACCTCAATTATCACACACCTTATCCATGGAGAAGACACCAGGAAGTGTCCTGCTCTCCTTTTTCCTTACTGTAAGGCAACATCCCCTGCCACAAGCCCCGATCCCATGAGCTGGCCAAGGGTGTCCTTCTGGGCCAGCAGAGAAGAGAGAGGACAGGATCATGGATCACAGGTGCTGGGTATAGCCACTGGGGTTCAAATCTTGAGGAAATATGATTGTGAAATCCCATGGCAGTCCTCTTGTGATAACTGACAAAGGTTAGACATTTTGTTTTGCCCTCGGCACCAGCTTTTCTCTTTTTCTCTCCTTTCCTGAGACCCAGGCCACTTCTGCTTCAAGTGTGCACCTCCCGGCATCCATGAAGCCTCCCTCGCTGTGTTGGTGATGGTTCCTAATATTTTTATGTCGTTACCCAACATAATCACTTGTAGGATGGAGAGGGAAGGAGACTGGAGATGCCTCAGAATCTTCCAGTCGAGGGAATTGAGGCCACAGCAGAAGTTGGCCAGTGGGGAGGATGTCAGCTTAGTTTGCCTGTCCACACGACATCTATAACCTGGGTCACTGGCCATTCATAAGGGGTGACCAAAATGTGACTGGAAAGCAAGTGAAAACCTGGGGTCAAGGCTCATCCCCAAATAAGCAGGGACTGTGGTAGGTGGAGGAATTCAACCTTTGAGAGTCAACTTCTGCCCTGACCATTCTCCCTGACCTCAGGATATCCAAGAATGAGGGCTTATCATGGAAACGGTCTCCCTCTGAGTGATGCATTCATTGACCCAGCTCAGCTCTGTATATACCTAACTCATATTTCACCTGGGACTTTGCTTTTACTTAAGACAAATGATTTTTTTGTTAACTACCCTACTTTAATGATCATGATTTATCATATACTTTTTAGCATCCTGATAAAAGAAATCCTTTTGGAATTCATGGGATTATCACTTGAGCCTGCTTTGCAAGTGATTTATTTCTGCCAATATTCCATCAAGAGGGGGGAGCCCTTTGTTTACATAATACCACCAGGGATTACATAGAGCAAAAGGCCCCCGGTCAAACATGACTACAAGTAAAAAAATATATCTAAACACACACAACTTCATGTGAAAGACGAAAGGAAGAAGAAAATTGATTATAAAGCCGAATTTCTCTCAGTGTTAGCATAGTGGCTTTCCATGAGATCCAATATTAGAAGTTTGAGTCTGAACAAAATAAAAATGCTTCTATCAATGTTTTAAAGACATGTTATGTTTTAAAAACCTCATTTCAAGCAAAAGACAGGAAATCTGATTTCTTTCTGGAAAATACACATGTATTCCAGGCAAGGTGCTAGAAATTCTAGTATTCAGAAACTTCAAGTGCCCCAAGGAAACACATTAAAAACTGTGATAAAATAGGCCAGAGGAAATGAAGAGTGATACATGGACCCAGGCTCCTGGATATACATTTTTTATCAGTGCAGAAAATTCATATTTTATCTGCTGCAGAGGGAACATGTACAGAGGAGGTAAAAATTGTGTTTGTTTTTGAGGGGTGAATGCGATTTCACAAAGAGAAGGGAAGAGATGAGAGGCAGAGTGAAGAGTGAGAGCAAAGACAGGCCAATGGGAGCCTCGTGGTTATGTGGGGGGAACTGATGGAGTGTGAGAGGCGGTGGGAACTTCATTGCAAAGGTGTTTGGTGCTTGGATTTCATTTATTGAGTCATGGCTAGCCATCCTGGGCTCTTAATCAGGAGAGTGATGATGATGATGGATATTTTCTGTTTTGTTTTTGTTTTTGTTTTGTTTTGTTTTTGTACTAGAGATTGAGCCCAGGAGTATTCTACCTCCTAGTTCCATCTCCAGACTCTTAAATTTGTTATTTTGAAGCAGGGTCTCACTAAGTTGTGGAGGCTGTCATTAAACCTGTGATCCTCCTGTCTCAGCCTCCCAAGTATGGGGATTACAAGTGCATGCCATCACACCTGGCTGATGATGGATATTTTAATTTGGAAAGCCAGGCAAGGAGGCTTTTTAGATTGGCCCAGGTAAAATCTTCCATATACCTTACAGCAATTTCAGTTTTTCTCTCTTTTTCTAAGCAGTGTCCTGAAATAAAGGATATGTTTATTTTGGAGGGATTTGGTGTATGTGACACGCAAATAACCCAGGTTTTTCCAATGAATGAAGTCCAGCAGAAGGGATGGGAAAGGGCTGTTCTCACTTTGGATTTCTGGTTCTTATCCTTTTAATATGTGGGATATTACTGAGATGCAAGTAGGGAGAAACGGAAAAAATCATATGTGTCAGACTTTGCCTATTCCTCCAAGAAGACATTCTTCTTCTTCTTTTTTTTTCCTGGAGGCTCTTCAGATTAAATTAAGCAGTAAAAATATTCTAATTGAGTTGGGCTGGACTGAAGATGAATCCTTATCTTGGTACAATTACATGGTGTAATCTATGCTTCCAATTATACCGTGTTTCCCTCCAAGAGGAAGAACAAGTGTGTAAACAGATTCCCAGATAGGCTCGGAAAGAAGCATGGCTGTTGTTATTAAAGGCATAAACGTGGAGCTGTTGTTATTAAAGGCATACGTGTGGGCCTTTGCTGACTTCTGCACTCCTGCCCCTCAGGAGTGGAAGGAAGGCAGAGGGGCAGATGGACCAATAGATGGGGGACAATTTTATTGCAAATGGTAAGACTAGTGACTGCTGCTTTCTGAGACATGGATGTTTGCTCAGGCCACTGATGGAGCTGCAGACAGGGGGCTGACGGTGGTGAGAGTGGAAGTTTAACTCTTTAAGAGGGACCGTGTTATCAGAAGAGCCCACTGCTTAGTGGACACTTGTTTTCTTCCAACTAGAGGGCACACATCTTCTTTGTTCAGTCTTTCCCTACATCCTCACTCTTACTGACCTGGAATACTTTTCTCCCTCTGAATCAAGAACGAGAAACACAGTTCTTAGTATTGAACTTGTAATTTTCCAGTCCGGTTTTGAACAAGTCACGAGAAAAGCAACGTTTAAGGCTTTTCCTTTTCCCCCCTTTCAAATTTTCTCTACAATCTTTTAATCCAAGCTCCCTGGAGAGGTGGATTCACACTGGGAAACACTCCAATTTCTCTTGGGTGGTGGGAGGGCACTCAATTGTCAGTTTAAAAAATAATGGTCTGTAGCCAATTAAAGAGCTGAGGGAACCTTACGCTTTGAGTTCTTTGAGTGAGTGATTCCTTTAACCGAGTAATTCTTCTAAGCGGGTAATTCCTTTAAGCAGGACCCTTCACAGCCTTGTAAAACTGAAGACCATCTAGGAACTCTTGAACTGTTTCAAATTGTTTTCAAATGGGTCTGAATGCTGTTGAGAAATGCATAATTTACGACCTTAACACTTGATTAGGTGTTAAACGACTGTCGGGAGAGATGTCCTTGGTAATCCAGTTATCATCTAAACTCTAATTATCACTTCACCGAGGAGGAAGGCTGGGTAATTGAGAACCAAAATTCTTAAAGGGCTTGAAGTGGCCATTTTCTTATGCAGTTAAGCAAATTATTTCTCTACCTAGAAGGTGTCTAATTGGTGCCAATTGACGAGAAGGAAGAAATGGCGTTCCGCCTTTCAGGAGTGAGTGAGGGGACTCCACGGCCCGGGCAATAGAAAGGTATATTGAGTACTAAGAGATCTCCTCCAATGAAAAATTTCCACTTTATTTAAAATCTGTGATACAGGGGAGAGAGAGAGAGAGAGAGAGAGAGAGAGAGAGAGAGAGAGAGAGAGAGAGAGAGGAAACCAGGAGACAGCCAAGAAAAGACAGAATGTAATTAAAAGCTGATGGCCATACTTCTCCCCTGTCTGCCATTATTCAGGATTTTTCTCCGATGAGACCCCATTTCACCTTGTGTTAGATCCCATGGATCACTATGAATTATTAAAGCCACAAATGCCATCCAGTAAACCAAGACTGGGGCTGGTGGGCCAAATCTGCCGGAGAGAAGGATCCTACTCTTACTGAATTCAGCAGGAAACAAGAGGAAGAGGACACAGGTAAAGAGATTCCATTCTGTATCTTTTTATTGGACCAGCTTCCCCTTCCCCCCTACTCAGTGGAGCCACACTGTGGATACAAAATGTGAGTCTAAGACATGACCCTGTCTTCAGCAGTTTCCGTTCTACAAGACACAGATGGATAGTGTTGGGTTTACACCTGTTTCTTGCCCTTAAACACTTGGAATGAACTGATAGATGCTGGAGATGGGGGAGGAGAATCAGATTACTTTGATTATTAATAACTGGAGAATGTGGGTTAGGTCTGGGGCTGAGTGGGCCTGCCTTTCACCAATGAAATCAGCCCTGACCTCCAGCCAGTCCAGTGGCACAGGTCGTCAACTGCAAGCCTCCTCCACAATGTGGGGGTGGGGCACAGTCTCCTGTGGCCAGAGCAGACTGGAATGCATGTGTCTTCTGGACAGAAGGACTCCAAAAGAGCCTGTCCCCGATGTTCTTATCAGGTAAGTTACACCTGCTGTGGAGAGGTAAGGGCCAGGATGTCATTCCCGTTGACGTACCTATACAGAGAAATATGAAGTTCCTCTCTAAGGGAGCCTGGAAAGGGATGTTAGGTGGAGGTTAAATTAGCTGCCCAATTCACTGCTTTTATGGGTTTGAGTTAAAGAAAAATACAGTTCTATCCACTCTTCTAAAAAACTGGCCACATCCTTATGCATCCAGAGAACTAAAAATGCGCAGAACCAACACAACCCAGAGCACTGTCCCGTTATGCCCGAGAGGCAGAAAGTGCAATGTGGCTCAGCAAATGTTACGGTGAGCAGGACAGTTTTCTAGTTTCTTCTGGTTTTTTCTCTTTCATATATGTGCATGTGTATGCGTTTGCCTCATTATAAATACAGTGCCTGCTTACTATAGAATATTTAGAAAATACATGAAACTAGAGAGAAGAAAATAACAGCCGGACATGGTGGCGCACACTTGTAATCCCAGCATTCGGGAGACTGAGACCGGAGGATCTGGGTTCGCGGCCAGCCTCAGCTACCTAGTGAGGCACTCCGCAACTTAGTGAGACCCGGTTTCAAAATAAAGAATAAAAATAGGGCTGGGAGTGTAGCTCGGAGGTAGAATGCACCTGAGCTCAATCCCTAGTACCACAAAAAAAAAAAAAAAAAAGAAAATAACAGCCACCTGTATTGCTTACTGGAGATATCACTGATACCATTTTGTTTTTCAAAAGTGTTCTCTCCATGTACATACTACTTACCCATAAAAATCCCTTTTACAGCATATATGGTGGTTTATATTTGGTTTCCCCTTATATCTTGATTATTTTTGATGTCACCAAGTAGATTTTGAAATGAAATTTTAGTGGCTGTGTAAGATTTCATTTAATGTGCTACTTTTGGATACTTAGGTCATTTCCAACTTACATTTTTTTTTAAAAAAAGAACTATGCAATTCTCTGAATATTTCTTAAAGTTGAGGGTTTGAATTTATTTTTATTTATTTATTTATTTTTGTGGTACTGGGAATCAAATCCAGGAACATTCTACTTCTGAGCTACATGCCCCAGTCCTTTTTTATTCTTCGAAACAAGGTCTTGCCAAATTGCTGAGGGTCTTGCTACATTGCTGAGGTTGACCTCAAACATTGGATCCTGGGATTACAGGCATGTGCGATCATGCTTGGCAGAAGGTTGGAACATTTAAAGCAGCAGTGTGCTAGTGAATTTTAACAATAGACTTGCAGGAAAAATGCTTTGATTTGTAGCACTTGCCAATTTTTGTGGTGTAAATATTTCCACCATACCTGATTTCACACTACTAATGACTTAATACCTGGCTTACAAAATGCCTGAAAATCTAATAATTAGTTCTACTGCACCACCTCAACACTGAAAGACTTAAGATGTATGTTCTACAGTTTCACTCTAGAAAGCCTGTACCTAATTACATTCCTTTCACAGCTTGTAAGATGTCTCAGATCCTGTTTCAGGGCCTGGGAGTCCAGCTAGGCCCAGCAGGTGAGGTGATGAGTTCTTCTACCTGCATGAGGGATCCCATGTAATGCAGAGGAGGTGTATAAGAAGTGAATTTCTCGAGCCAGGCATGGTGGCGCACACTTGTAATCCCAGTACTTGGGAGGCTGAGACCGGAGGATCCGGGTTCGTGGCCAGCCTCAGCTACTTAGTGAGGCTCTCTGCAACTTAGTAAGACCCTGTTTCAAAAATAAAGAATAAAATATAGGACTAGGGTTGTAGCTTGGAGGTAGAATACCCCGGTGATTCAATCCCCAGTACTGCAAAAAAAAAAAAAAGTGAATTTCTCTTAAGAACTATTCCATACACAGAAACATTGTAAAAGGGGAAAAATTAAACTTAGAATTTATTTTAGATTTTTATGTAAGACCAAGTCCAAATATTTGCTAACCAAAATAGTTTGCCTGTTCTATCTCTATCCTTCATGCTGATGCTATGCTATTAAATTTGACAATCATCTTGTATATGCAGAGAAATATGGCCATCACGGAACAGAGGGGGGACCCAGTGATATTTTGGAGCATGGTGGCTCTCAAAGAACTGTGGCCAGGGCTCAGCCACTAACCAATCCTGTGACCTCGAGTAGACCCCTGCATTTTCTGTTGATTCTCTGGGTGAGAACTGGAGTGCATCTTAAAGGAGAGACTTACTTCTGCTACTTATTCTCCATTTAATACCTTTTTTGGATGACTTCCCATTACTGGCTTTTGATAACATCTTAAATCCTGCATATGGTGTGCAGTGTTATGTTTATTCCTGGCAAACTCTAAGGTGACTTCCAATGATCTCACCTTGTGTTCTCCACGCCCTTGTCTAATCCCCTCTCCTATATGTATGTGTGTGCTTGACCTATGACTTCCTTCTAAGCAAAACACTGTAGCAAAGAGGATAAGGCGCCACTCCTGTGTTTATGTTGGGTTATCCAAGGCTCTGCCCCGGCCTTGGAGAAACAACCAGTCACACTGTGAACCCTCTGTGGAAAGGCAGTTGCATGTTGAGGAAATGCAGGCAGCCTCTGGGAGCTGAGGTCCTCAGTCCTACAATCACAACGGACAAAATTCTGCCAACGACTTGAATGGGCTTGGAATCAGAACTTTCCCAAGTCAAACCCCATATGAGAATGCAGCTTGGCCAGACCCTGAAGTAGAGACCCCAGCTAAACATGCTTGGACTCCTGCTCCACACAACTGGGAGGTAATAAATGTGTGTTGTTGTAAAAGTAGCTAAATATGTGGAGATTTGTTACACAGCACTAGGATACTGTTACAAAGTCTTCCACACTAGTCTGACACCCTACCTACCTCTTCTAGGTCATGGGAAGTGCAGTACTCTTTTTGTCCTTCCAAATCTGTTCTATGTGCTCCTGCATCCTGCTCTGGGTCCCAGGATACTGACTTCTAGAGACTACATTAGCTGAGCCTCTTTGATCTCTGGCTTTTTATTGGCAATGAAATGAAGTTGGGAAGAGGGAGGCCTGGGGAAAAGATCAAGCCTGACTCCCTGCAAATTGTAGGTGGAAAAGTCTATGTTTCTCTGTTCAGGGCCAGGACTCCTGTCAAGGCTTTGTCCTATGGCTCCAGCTCTCTGCTTTTCCTTATAATAGATCTGTTCTCATGACTCTCCGATTTAGGGCTTATAAAGGCCCCTTTATTGCTAGTCCTTGATGTTTCACTATCCCTCCCCTTGCTTACTTTCCTTACTCCTGCCTAAATCTTTATTAATAGTCATTTTATTAAACTCTTCAAAGTTATTTTGTTTAGGTATATCATTGTTTCTTTCTGGGAAAGAATAATACCCTGAATAATGCAAGGCATTATTTAACTTCCATACTCTTATATAAGGGCCTTCCCACATGATAGTCCCATGCCTAGAAGCCCATCTCTTTGGTCCTTGATCTCCACCATTACCCAGTTCTGTAGGTCTCAAAGCGTGGTCACTGGGAAGCATCCGTATCTACTTGGGAAGGCATTAGAATTTGCACATTGTCAGGCTGTAGTGCAGACCTACTGAATCAGAAACTCTGGGCCCAGAAATCTGTGTCTTAACAAAAGCTCCAGGTGATTCTGAAATACCGAAATTTGAGAGCCTCTGAAGGAACTTGCACTACTATTTTCTCCTTTAAGACTCAGCTGGGCATGGTGGCCCACACCTGAAATCTCAGTACTTGGGAGGCTGAGACAGAAGAATCGCAGGGTTGAGTTAGCCTCAGCAATTTAGTGAGACCTTGTTTCAAAACAAAAAAAAATAAAAGGAATAAAAAGGGCTAGAGGTGTAGCTCAGAGGTAGAATGACCCTAGATTCAAGATTCAACCCCCAGTAACACACACACACACACACACACACACACACACACACACACCTTAAATTCTTAGACTTTGCTTCCTTTGTTATAACTCCTCTGTCTCTGCACTTGTAGTATGCACACCACCTCTAATTATTTGATCAAAATTGATTTCTGTTATCCTATGAGCTCAGCATCTATATCTGTTTTGTTTATGTTGAAATCATCCCTGTCCTATCTGATGTCTGACCTGTTATGGACATGTAATAGTTATTTCTCAAATAACTATATTGAGTGAACATTTGGTTTGGGCCTCAACGTATTTATAAAAAGATGACTGGCTGACTCACACACCGAGTGATCCACTTTGCTCCAAGTGACTTGGTTAAGTTGTAGAGTTGGCGCTGGACCATAATTCTGGTTTGCAAAAATCTATCATATGGGTTGATTCTCATCCTTTACAACAGATTTTAATCCATGCTTACAAAGTCACTGATTTATAAAAATATGTTACAAAACAAGGCTCCCTTTATAAATAGAACACAGTTCTGATGAATGACTTTCAAAATCCTGGCTACATAATCTAACCAAAGAACACATATGCTATTGTTCAGCTCAAACCACTTAATCAGCTGCATGTTAATCTAATATTTTTGATATGCCCATCCATTCATCTACCAACCCATTTACACCTTGCAACAAATCCTCTGTGTCAGGTTCAATGCTTTGGACTGAAGAGGAGTATATGCATGGAGGTACACACGGCCAGGGCTGTTGTGGCATTGTTTTCTTAAACCCCAAACTGTAGCCCAATGTCATAGATATCATGACAAGGGTTAATTACCCAATATGACTGTGCTAGACTTGAAGTGGTCTTGTTCCTGCAAGATCTCCTCAAACTTCCAACTCACAGAAGGGGAGGGGCATCCTTGGAGGTTTGAGCAGAAGGGTGACAGGGACAAACTTATATTTTACAAGGACTACCCTAGTTACTTTGTGGAGCAGAGTGAAGAGGGACAAAGTAAAGGGCTTTAGTGATCCAGGGAGAGATGATAGCAGCGGGGACCAGCGAGGAGACACTACAAGTGGAGGTATATTCAGATTCTGGATGTATTTGGAATGTAGAGCTGTTAAACTGCTGACTGATAGACTCCAGGGGTGACAGAGATAGAAAGAAGTCAAGATTTGTGGCCCATGCCACTGGTGGGATGGAGTTGCCAGAAAACTATTAAAGAAGAGGGAGGATCAGAGACATTGGGATATTTCCATTACACACTACCAGCAGAATCTGAGTGAACAAATATCAAGATGAACAAATATTGTGGGAATTTTACCAATTATTTCAAATATTGGCTTCAATGTGACTGTGGATGGAGGCAAGGAACATCCTATGATTTTATCTCTCAGTAGTACGCTCTGACTGAGGCAGACATGCCACCATCTGCAGGAAGTCATTGCCCAGTGTAGACCAGGTTGCCTGCTGGCCTGGCTCACCCTCACTCCTCGCCTTTCTCCTTTCTCCTTCCTGCTCTGTTACTGAAGGGTGGACGATTGCTGGGTTCCCTAGGCTTCCTGGTTAGCAAGCTTTTCGCTGTGTTGGCTACTGGGAAGCTCTCACAAGAGACTAGAGTGTGGGAGGAAGGGAAGAGCCAGGACATTTCTCCTCTTCTTTCTCTGCCTCATGTGGCATCACTAACAGGGGCTGAACATCTTCTGTGGCTCCATGTTCCTCTGGATAGACTTTGCGATTCTGGTCTCTTTCTTCATCCCTCAGCTCCAACGATGGGACCTTTTCCTTTTGAACCTCAGAACAGGCCAGGCTCCAGCTTCATGCAGCTGTAATCTCAGGGTTGCCATCCTGACCCTCCTTCTCTTTGCAGTTCAGTGTCTAGAGTTGTTTCTGTTTTCCCGATTAGCTCCCATAGACTAAGATTTCTGTCGTGAAAAAAGATGGACTCTGTTGAGGCTTGGACTTGGGATGCCCCCTCAGGCTCATATGTTGAGAGCATGTCCCCCGTGCAACAATATTCAGAGGTAAAATAATTGAACCAGGTCTTTAATCAGTGGATAAATTCACGGAAGGATTAATGATTTGAATGGATTTACTGGGTGTTAACTTAGGCAGGTGGAGTATGCTTGGAGGAGGTGGGGGGAGGGGCCATGGTTCTGGGGACTCGATCTGTCCCTGGTCACTTCCTGTCTTTTTCTTTTTCTCCAGCCAGTGTGATATGAGGGTGGTGTCCTTCTGCCATGGGTCCTGACTGTGGAATGCACCCCAACAAACCTTTCTTCTGCTAAATTGTGCTTGTCAGGTAATTTGGTCATGGGAATGAGAAAAGCCAACTGAAACGGTATCTCAGGTAATTATTTGGTGTATCACTTCTTTCAAGGGAATCTGAGTGCTTGACTTGTGTTTATACTGACCTTGTCTGTGACCTTATTATCTATCTGACTGAGATGGGCTGAAGCCTACTATTAATTGTGCTTTTATACATTTTGATTCACTACTCAAGGCCAAAAGGATTGACAATAATCTTAAAAGGAAACCACTCCTTTGATGCTTGAATGTCTTCTCTGCTATTTCTACCCTGTCTGAATAATGAAAAACCCATTAATCTCCAAAGTTTTCCATTTGACATTTGATAGTTCTGTTTCAATTTTTTATTTTTTTATTATAACAATTTATGTAGTAAAGCCCAACTCAAATTAACTGATAGAAGGCAATAGTGCTTATTGGTTCTTATTAGTCAATCCAGAGGGAATAATTCAGGTGAGGACTTTCCCTGGGTCAAATATAATGTATCTATAATCCAGTTTTGCTCCCCCCCCCCAGCTCCATTTCTCAGCACATCTTTATCAGAGTTGTTTCTATCCTAACATAGGCATCTCTTGTGGTCTGAAGTTGGCTCTGGGAAGATCCCAGGCATATGTATTCTTTTCTTTTTATCTAATGGTAAAGATACAAATCTTGGAATGGAGTCTCAATGGCTTTGATTGGCTCATGTTTCATCACTCAGTGGTTGGCTTAGGTCTGATTGACCTGCCTTGGGTCAAGCTCTAGCCCTTGAATGAATTGCTGTGGCTAAGTCAATAGGATATATTGATATGCCTAAGAATATACACATAGGCCTAAAAATATACATTGATTGACTTAAGCAAGTACATGGCTAGATGGAACTGGGAGGGAGTGCATTAATACATTACGGCCACAAAATTTGGCATGTAAGCTGGGCGTGGTGGCGCATGCTTGTAATCTGAATACTTGGGAGGCTGAGACTGGAGGATCCAGGTTCACATCCAGCCTCAGCTACTTAGTGAGGCCCTCTGCAACTTAGTGAGACCCTGCTTCAAAATAAAGAATAAAAAATTGGGCTGGGGGAATAGCTTGGAGGTAGAATGCCCCTGAGTTCCATCCCTAGTACCACAAAAAAAAATTTTTTTAAAAATTGGCAAGTAAAATGATAGATGCTGTCTAACATAAGGAGATAAACTCTGCATTTCTGATAAAACTATTCTTGGTTTTACTTCATTTACTTAGTGCAGCAATAAAACTGTTCTTCATTCAATTATAAATCAGTGGATAATGCATGCATAGGCAAATATTGTTGGAAGGATAAGACAAAGAGAAACTAAAAGAAAGGATGATTTTAAAATTCCAGCTTTTGACATAGTAAAAAATACATCAGAAAATGAGCCGTTCCCTAAAACAATGCACAATTAGAACTGAAACTATTACACCCAAATTTGGAGAAAAAATGTTATCAATTAAAAAAAATGTATTGAACCCCCATGAAAAATGCAGCCAAAATTTCATTTGATAATTTCAGCACTTCATTTTGTAAAATGGTAACTGTGGCAACCGAGTATGCTTTAAAGGTCTTTACCCCCGTGTACACCTCAATTTGTGGCTGGTTGTTTATTCGTTTTTCTTTTTCATATAGGCCAATAAGCAGTTAGATTGGACAAAGCTTTCCTTGCCCCCATTCCTATTTCTCTTTTTTTAATTTTTGGTTTGGCAGGTGCCTAGATTTTTATCATTGCACAGGACAATGAAACAGCAGATGATTTGGTAAAAGCAACAATGAGTACAAAATCTATACCAATTGTAGCTTAAAATAATATGAAGCAAACAGTGATTCACTTAATCCTGTTTTTTTTTATTGTGTGTGTGTGTGTGTGTGTGTGTGTGTGTGTGTGTGTGTGTGTTACTGAGGACTGAACCCAGGGGCATTCTACCTCTGACCTATACCCCCAGCCCTATTTTATTGAATTTTATATTATTTATTTTTTGAAACAGGGTCTCACTAAATTGCTGAGGGCCTCACTAAGTTGCAGAGGCTGACCTCAAACTGGCTATCCTCCTGTCTTAGCCTCTCCATACTAGGATTACAGGCACGTGCTGCCATGCCCTGCTTAATACTATTCTTACTATTAAGACAGAGCTAATTATAAAAGTTAAGGAGAAAGTAGTATATAAGTCTTAGTGAATATAGTTAACTGGTTTAATAGTTGTGGAACTAGACAGAATTTTAATGTTTTTGGCTTTTTAAATTTTTTAGCCAAAGTAAACTCTTCACTTTTTAAGCCTCAAAAGACTGTGGGAGGGAGATTCAAGGGAGTTATTGTTCTAACAGAGCTTGCTTTTTAAGTTTTTTTTTTTTTTTTTTTTTTTTTTTTTTTGTCATTGCTGTTTTGAGGTTAATCACGTGGGCTAAATAATTCTGGAATGGCTTCTTCTCTAAAATCAAATCAGAAAGCATCATAACAATAACAATAAATTCCAGAAAACAGAGATTCACCAAAGCTGTTGTGAGACTCGTTTCCAGCTTTGGGAAAAATGTCATAGTCAGCTATTGTTGTATAACAAATATCTCAAAACGTGTTGGCCAAAAACAATAGCCACTTATTATTCCATATAATTTATGCATCTGCTGAGTAGGTCCACTGAGCTGGGCTGTGCACGAGTCTCAGCTGTGCTCCCTCATGGTGCCTGTCGTCAGCTGGAGGGTTGGCTGGTTCTGGAAAGTCCAAGATGGTCATTGCTGGGAAGAGGCAACTTGGCTCCCTGTGTCTCTTACCCTTTCAGCAGGCCAGTCTGGACTTGTTCACATGGAAGTGGCAGGGTTCCATCCAATAGAGAGTGGAATCATGGAAGTTCTCTCTGAACTAGAACATTGTCAGTCTGACCTCATTCTATTGGCAAGAGGAATCCAGATTCAAGGTGTGGGGACAAATATTGTCTCTTGGTGGGGCTAGTGATAGGGCACTGAAAACTCCTATTGGATATGGGAGGAAAAGAACTGGAACCATTTTTCTATCTGTCTACCACAGGAAACTTGAGTAAGCTCAGCTCACATGATCGACGCCTTATTTTTAGGGGGGAGAGTAATATAAAAATAAACATGTGTGAGAGAAGTTCCCATACCCAATTTAGAAACAATCTGGTTTATTAAAATAGAAACATCCCCCCACCAAAATCCTTTTTTAGTTTTCTCATTTCTACCATTTGTTGACTTTCCCCACTCAATGTAGAGAGAGAAAGTTTTGTATTTAACTTGTTATTTTTTGCCTTAATTATTTGAATTATTTCGGTCTTTGTTTGTAAATGCATTTCCATGGAGTTTCGGCTTTTCATACTATGGTACTATTTTCTGTTCTTCCAAGTATGAGTTTGGGTATCTTTAAATTAATTGCTACCCATAATGGGGTCCTGTAAACTATTTTGTGAAAGGAAGACCAGGATTCAGGTATTCATTTCTTCAAGCAATACTGGCTGAGTGAGTACCTCCTGGCTATCAAAGGTTGGGCTAGGTACCCTGGACACAGGAGAGAGCAAGGCAGAATCCTGTCCTCATGGAGCTTACATTCTGGAGGGGGAATGGACAGGAAGAAAGCAAGCAAGGACAGATTGTGGGAAGAGCTAAGGCTATAACAGGACACTGGAGAAATAGATTGAAGGGGAGCTTCCTTTGTATAGACAGTTCCACTTCTATTTATAGGAGAGTAGAGAAGTTTAAGATTTAAGCAGAGACTTTTTTTTTTTTTTTTTTTTTGGTAGTACTGGGGATTGAACCCAGGGACAGTCTACCTCTGAGCTACACCCTCAGCCCTATTTTTTATCTTGAAACAGGGTCTCACAAAGTTTCAGAGGGCCTCACTAAGTTGCTGAGGCTGGCTGTGAACCCTCGATCCTCCTGTCTCAGCCTCCCAAGTACTTGGATTACAGGTGTGTGCCACCACATCTAACTAGCAGAGACTGTTTTAAGGAAAAGAAGGCCTTCCTACAGAGGGCCAGTTAGAGGAGACAGACCTTAATGAGACCTCAAGACTCCTCCGTGGAGTGTTCTAGGGATGGAAGTCCAGGGTATCAGGCTCTGTCATCCACCTCTCTGCCCATCCCTTGGGATTCATTCGCTGCTAGTCTACTTTCCCTTCCAGTAGCAGCATCTGCTTGGCTTTATTAGAGGGCTGCCTTCAGACTTTCAGAATCTACTTTGTCTGCAAGTCCCTAGAATTAGAAGTTTTTGCAATGTGCCTCCCAGCCCTTTCCCAATGATTGATGCCATAGGGGTACAAATTCCCCTGCTCCCTTGCCCCTGATGATGGCACCTCTTTAGTGCTCACCTGTGATATTGGGCTGAAGATGACCTCATTGGAACTTTGCTTGGGTTTTCACTTTCTTTTGCTTGTTTCCCTTCCTTTCTAGGTCCTACTTCATCACTCTCCTGCTGGTTTTTCCTGAAACACTTCCCAATGCTTAGCCCTCACATGAACTCTGGTCTCTGGAAATGACTGTGAAGTACCCCCACCTCGACAGCCAGGGATGGTGGGGCATCCCGAGGGGAGAAGGAGGCCTGGGATAAGATTGCCGGGAGACACATCAGACAAAGTGCTGCAGGCCACAGTCAAAACAGTGGAAAGACTCCGTGTCTAACTTGTGGAAAAGATTACTGTGTTTGCCCAAGAGGCGATGGCTGGGGAGAAAATTGGTTAGAGGAGGGCAAGAGTGAAATCTCAAATCAAATTTATGAGTTGTAATCTTTCCTTGTGCTGACATCTCTACCAATTTCTTTTTATCTTTTCAATTGGGATAAAATGATCTATCCCTTGGCTATGCCTCAAAGATGGTGTGAGGATAAAAAGGAAAGTGATTTGCATAAACTTAGAGCTCCCTGGAAAAGAAGTGTCTAATAAAAACCACAATTGTTATTGATAAAAATAGAAATCGCAATGCAAGCCCATAACCAGCCTCTGGAGAATTTTCATATATTAATGGGAAAATTAAGTGTTATATTAAGGACTGAAACAACCGTTTCTAGATTTCTCTTTCATTCCAACTATTATTACTGCTCCTTTGAGTGTTTGTAGAGACTGATGCAAATATTTGTGCCCCAACTTGGTTCTTTCTGGGCTACAGATGAGGTCTTTTGAAAAGTGACAGTGATAACAATACCACATTTTTTTCCTTTGCCGGGAAGAAATGGTTTATTTTGAAAGTAAAAAACAACCAACGAAAACTGTTTTATAAACAGAGCAAAAATTGCTGTTGAAAAATGTTGGCTTATTTTCTTCATAAATACACATACCCATGTACTCCCATGCAGGGCAAGTGTGTGTGTGTGTGTGTGTGTGTGTGTGTGTGTGTGTTGTGTACATGCACGCAAGCTTGGTAGACACTCTGCTCACTGAATGCTTTTCCAACCCAATGTTCAGAAAGTGACAGATGGATCAGCAATGGCTGAGAAGCAGTTACACATATCTGGCCAGCATGGTTTTGATTGTATGTTGGGTCGTCAGCCAGCTACACACTAGAACTATTATTTTAGGAGGCTGGAAGAGAATCGCCAACGTCAATGGGAAGAGAGAGAGGTGCAGGAAATGAAAGGGACACTCTATGTGCTTGGGGAATGGAATGAAAGAGACAGAGTGGGGAGCGCAGTATCAATTCTACCAAAGAAGCTCCCAAGTTCTCTTGGCCGCCTAATTGCTCTTCACAGTTCTTGACCATCACTACTCTCTTTACAAAAGGACTTTCGATTAAGGCATCTGTGCAGTTGAAGCCATATCAAATTGTCTGAATTCTTTTGGCTCACCCAAAGTTCTAATGCTCGGGCATAATTGCTATCATAATAAATTCTGTTCCAATCATTCAATTGTTTTAATAATAAAATTGCATGGCTGAAATGATATGTGACCCACAGTAGTCTTCGGATTGGAGGTTCATATCTCCATATAACCCTGAAAATTCTTCTTATTTCTATGGTTTTCTAAACCATACAGCAGATTTAACCTCAAATATAGTAGAAATTTGCTTCTGACATGCTTGCATGTCAGAAGAACACCTGAAAAGATTAAATACCTTAGGGAAACCAGGAAATCAAAAGGGTCTGTAGGAAAACCATGGAAATGTTCATTTTTCTATTTCTCCATCAACACTATTCTGGTACTTTAAAGTTGTATGTGATTTAAAATATGCTTTGCTTGACGAAAGATGTCAAAATTAGACAAAACAATCCAGTGCAGTCTCAACTCTACCATGATGAGGATACCTCATCCTTAACTAGTTAAAGATGAAAATATATGTTACATCACTATTTTTTTAAAAAAATCTCCACATTGGGACTAGATACTTCATGAAAGAAGAAATACAAATGACCACTAAATATATGAAAAAATGTTCAACATCATTAGTAATTAGGGAGATGCAGATCAAAACTACCCTAACGCTTTATCTAACTCCAATTAGAATGGAAAACATCAAGAATACAAACAGCAATAAATGCTGGCAAGGATGTGGGAAAATAGGAACTCTAATACACTGTTGGTGGGATTGCAAATTAGAGCAGCCACTGTGGAGATCAGTGTGGAGATTACTCAGAAAACTGGGAATGGATCCATCATAGGATCCAGCTATACTATTCTGAGTATCTTTCCAAAGGATCGAAATCAGAATATTTTAGTGATACATGCATATCCATGTTTATAGCACCACAATTCACAATAGCAAAATCATGGGACCAATCTAGGTATCTATTGACAGATGAATGGATTATGAAATTATGGGTCATTCATACAATGGAACTACTCATTGATAAAGAAGAAAAATTATGTCATTTGTAGGAAAATGAATGAACCTGGAGAACATTATGTTAAGTGAGATTAGTCAGTCATAGAAAGTGAAGGGTCGTGTGTTTTCTCTCATATGTGAAAGCTAGGGAGTGATCAGGATATAAGAAGGACTTTAGATAATGGAGGAGAAAACTCAGATGGAGTGGTGGAGGGCAACTAGAGGATATTGGGGGGAGGGAGTATTAATGAATGAACCTCTTCCATTGACATTATATACATATGTGAAATTATCAACACCAATCTCAAAATCATGTATGGAGAAGGGGGGAGTAGGAAGGGATTGGGGGGGATCTCACCAAATGTGTGCATCTAGGTCCCTATCACTCTGAACTACATTATGGTGTGAGACTACATTGCACCAATGAAAGTATATTAAAAAAAAATAAAATCTCCAAATTGAATAAGGATCCTCCCAGATCTCTCTTTTGTGCTCTCTTTATTCAGAAGGTGGCATTATGGGGCTGGGTTATTAAGGTAGATCTTTGCCATGTTCTAGATTTTGTCCACTGGCCTCTAGGGAGGGTTGGGAGATGGTTATAAAGATTGGTTTTTAAAAGTGGTAGACAAAGTTGCATGCAGTATTATAATAATTGCTACCCATGGAGCTTAGCGATCTCAGAAGCCAGTTCCCAGCTGCCTCTGCCTTATCCTCTCTGGTCCTCATCTTCCTCAGGGTCTCTTCTATGATGCAAGCCCTCATGCAACTCACTCCAATTGCTTACATCTGTACTGTAACTTTTGCGGACTAGCTTTTCTTCTTTTAAATGTTTAGGTTTTTTTTAAAGGATGAAATATAACATTTCCATTGTAAAAAATAAACAGATCCTAGAACATATTAATTGCTTATAAATATGTGTTGAATGAATGAAAAGCAAATAGAAATATTATACAAAAGAAGAAATTAAGAACTGTTCAGAAACCCACTCTGCAGAGATAAACAATAACACCCTGGTTGCCCTCGTAGATATTTTCTACAATTATAAAAACAAAAATGAGTCATTTCAAGCCTAGCGTGGTGGCCCAAATCTGTAGTCCCAGTTCTTGGGAGGCTGAGACATGGGGATCACAGGTTGGAGGCTAGTCTCAGTAACTTAGTGAGACCCTGTTTCAAAATAAAAAATAAAGTAGGGCTGGAAGGGTAGCTTGGAGGTAGAATGCCGCTGGGTTCAGCCTCCAGTACTAAATATAAAAAATTAAAAACTAAAATATAAAATAAAAAGGGCTGGGGGTATGGCTTGGAGATGGAATGCCCCTGGGTTCAATCCCCAGGGATGGAACAACAGCAGCAAGAGTCATTTTTATCTTTAGTATTTTGTTACATGCTTGCCTCCCCAGCCCCAGGCGACATCTTTTCATGACAATACATAGCTTCATGTGTCATACTTTTAGTGGCTACATAATACTCCATTTTATAGAATATGACCGTGAATTGTTCAAGATTCTGTTGTTTAACACTGATGTCTTTGTTTGACATTCCTACTGTTTGAGATATCCATTTTTTTTTTTTTTTTTTTGCTATTGTAAATAATACTGTGAATATCCTGGATATTGTTCTTCAGTGTTTGCATGCAATTCTAAGTATTTCCTTTGGATAAATTCTTAGAAACAAAGTACCTGGGCCAAAGACTGTGTGAATTTTAATACCAAGTAACAAATCACTTAGTGAAGAGCCTCTCTGTCTGAGCTCTGAGGTTGATCTATTTCTAAGTAGAACTTTGTATTGTAACTTCCTTCAGAGGCTCCGCCTTTTGAGACCAGTGACCTGCACAGCAGGTAATCATACGTATTAATTGAACCGAGTGACTTAATATCTCTTTCCTATGGCCTCTATTCTCATTCCCTTATGAACTAACTTCTCATGTATGACTGAGAAACAAATAAGCAGGAAGTCAGAGAGAGAGAGAGAGAGAAAGAGAGAAAGAGAGAGAGGAACCCCATGTTATTTCTGACCCCTTCAGTTAAGCTCAATTAATTAATCTAGGCCATGGGGAGTAAACCACAGCCCAGGGGTTAAATCCAGCCTGTTTTTTTTATGGCCTGCAAGCCAAGAAGTGTTCCTACATGTGTAAATGGGTGAAAAGAAACCAAAAGCTGAACAATATTTTTTTGCTATGTGAAAATTACATGGGCTCTAATTTCAGCGTCCATAAATAAAGTTTTATTGGAACTCACTCATATATTTATAGCCTGTCCATGGCTGCTTTTGCACCCAAATGGCAAAGTTAAGTAGTTGTGACAGAGACCATAAGGCCCACAGAGCCTATTTACTATTAACCTTTTCCAGAAAAAGTTTGCTAAACGCTGAGATAGACATTAGCCAATCCAAGCCGAGTAACTCTAAACTCTAGAAAAAATGAAATCTGCAATGATGTGTGGCTAAATTAGCATTCTTAGAGAGCTGCAGTTGTTTGCACTTCCGGCGTGCATGAGATCCTGCCAACTCTCTATTGTCTCAGCCTGGATCCCAGCCTTCCATAGGTGAGAACATCTAGCACCTTAAACCCGGGCTCCAGGAAGTACACCCACAAGGGCTTTTCCACTGTGAGCGTTGACAGTTTCCCAAGTTCACAGTTTTAGCATCGCTGATCCCAAGTCCTGAGGGCATGCTTTGGCTAGTGAGGCTGACGAGATGAAGTATGGCTCCCTTATTAACTTGTCAAAGTGCGGTGCAGCTGCATCGTTCGCTCACCCATTTGCTTCACTTAAATAAAGGTTGGTGGTTAGGCTTCTGCTGCATTGTGCTCTCCTGCTAATTATCAGTGTGTTTGTTTTAGAGACAATTAGCCACCTGGTTCATTCTCCCATTGAAGTCAGGTCATCATGAGTTACATCTGCTTTCAGGCCTCCTCAAGTCCAAGACATAATAAAAAGATGATGTCTGTGATTATGAAAAGCGTGCGGGGCCGGGCATCGATGGCAGAGCATGCAGAATTCCCAAGGAGGACTGAGCATGCTGAATTCCCAAGGAGGACGGAGTGGCATCGTCGTACTCACAGAAGCTCCCTCTGCCATCACAAAAGAAGAAAGTGAACCGAGAAGTCTTACAGAGAGCCAGAAAACCTTTAGCAAGTGGTGACAGGGCTTGCTGCAAAGGTGTAGACACTAACGATGGCCAAGTGGGACAGGATTCCTCCCTGGGGAGCTGTGCTGATACAACAAAAGAGTGACAGGTGACTCAGTTCAGTACCCTCAGAATTTACATAAAACTGGAGTTGTTCAGACCTGTGGGTGTAGCCTTTCTAAAAAATATGCCCAATAATGTGACATAATATTATGCATAATACACATTTGCTTTTATAATCCCATATGCTCTGGCAAAACAGCATTTTGGAGCTAGGGCTTTATTACACTGGGTCCTTGCTGAATCCAATTGATGATGGAGACATCTTTTGTAATTTTTTGAACTTGGGGGACTGAGAGTCCATGACACTGAGGTGCTTGATTAAAAATGGGGTGTTGGGCTCTGAGGATGTTACTTGACTGTAGAGAGGGAAATCAGATCTGTGAGGTTTAGTGTCATGAACCAAGTGTGTGTCGTTGCTGTGGAAGGCCTGGAACTGTATTCAATGGAGGGAGAGTGAGTCTAAAATGGATTGCTTTGAAGCAGGGCGTGGCGGCGCATGCCTGTGATCCTACTATTTGGGAGGCTGAGGCAGGAGGATCACAATTTTGCGGACAGTCTCAGCAACTTTGTGAGGCACTCCACAACTTAGTGAAACCTTGTTTCAAAAACAAAAAAAAATAAATAAGGCTGGTGGGGTAGCTCAGAGGCAGAATTCCCTTGGGTTTGATCCTCAGTAACACACACACACACACACACACACACACACACACACACACACGAATGGCTTTGGTTTTTGGCTACCTTACTACTACTCAAGTGAAGACTTAGTGGACCTCATTGTTGTGCAAAATTAAGCATCTGTAGAAGTTATAGTAACCGGTCAATCAGGTACCACCCACAAACCTTTCGCTCTGTGTACCGACATGGAGTGACAGTGAGTACATGGGTCGACCTCAAAGTTAGCAAGTGGCCTAGGAACCAGACATTTTTAATGTACATAAAACTCATACCATCCACAGAACTCTAGAGATGATAGTTCTTTCTATGAAGACACAGGGATATTTCCGACATATTATCCAGTCTGACTCTGTAAAGACAACACAAGTAGAAAGCTAACTTGGAACTGCAAAACCTGAGTTTTCCAAAGGGAATTTTGGCAGGACACTGATTCCCTGAGAAGTCATCTTGAAGATAAAATTCTGTGAACTCTTAATTTTGGGGAAAAAAGGGGGGCTCAGCTAAATTAAAAGTTCTCATAGAACTTCTAGGAGCTCTTTTTTTTTTTTTTTTTTTTTTTTTTTTTTTTTTTTTTTTTTTTTTTTTTTTTTTTTTTTTTTTTTTTTTTTTTTTTGCGGTACTAGGGATTGAACTCAGGGGCATTCTACCTCCGAGCTATACCCCCAGCCCTATTTTTTATTCTTTATTTTGAAACAGGGTCTCACTAAGTTGCAGAGGACCTCACTAGGTAGCTGAGGCTGGCCGCGAACCTGCAATCCTCCTGGCTCAGCCTCCCAAATGCTGGGATTACAAGCGTGCGCCACC